>JAEIGH010000493.1:0-38232 GCA_018903575.1 Drosophila saltans | reverse complement strand
TTTTGGGGGAAAATTCATAATTGACAGAATCTTTTCAGCAAAATAAGTGACATTTATTGGTCACACTTCTTGCGAAATGAAAACTTCTTGATATAAAATTCGTCGTTATCTCTCACAGCTCGTGGCTCAATATGCACGGTATGCCAAATTGTTGGAAATAACTCAATATATAATCCCTGAAAATTTCATGCAATTCGTTAGACCAGTTTTTGAGAAATTTGAATTTTTCTTTTTTTGAGCAAAATTCTTAAATGTTGGAATCCCACAAACAAATGTGTGACATGCAAAGGTCACACTTTTTCTGTGCAAACTTTTTAAATGTAATTCTGATAGGGTTTTTCAAAATCGCAAAATGGTTAAATTTGATCCTATATGTATTTCAATCGAGTTCTATCAACACCTTTGGGAGGAATATTCGAAGAAAATAAGAAGGAACTATTTTTATTTGTAGGTCATCATTAGCCCCCACAGACAATGTCCCATTAAAAGAACAGCATTTAAAAAGTTTGCACAGAAAAAGTGTGACCTTTGCATGTCACACATTTGTTTGTGGGATTCCAACATTTAAGAATTTTGCTCAAAAAAAGAAAAATTCAAATTTCGCGAAAACTGGTCTAACGAATTGCATGAAATTTTCAGGGATTATATATTGAGTTATTTCCAACAATTTGGCATACCGTGCATATTGAGCCACGAGCTGTGAGAGATAACGGCGATTTTTTATTTCGCAAGCAGTGTGACCAATAAATGTCACTCCACCGCCAACTGCTTTTCAACACTGCTGGGGCGCCAATTTGTACCCTCACATATATGTAATTATTTTCATACCCAAGACATGCTTACATTTTTTGATATATCTCAAAAACTGGTCTGACGATTTTGATCAAATTTTGTGGAGATATTTAGAAATATATGGAGCATAAACTGAACTACCGTGCATTGCGAGCCACGAGCTGTGAGTCTCGTTATTTGGCCAGCAACATGAACTTGATTTATTTTGCCTTTTTTGTATGGGAGAAAATCATAGGTTGGTCCACTTAAATGGAATTTTCTCAAAAACTGGTCTGAAGATTGTGATCAAACTTTGTGGAGATATTAATGAATATCTGAGGGATAATCTGAACTACCGTGCATACCGAGCCACGAGCTGTGAGTGGAGCTATGCTCCAAAATGTGGGGACCTCATTTTTTCATGGTCCAAATTTTCATACTTCCAATGTTTAAAACCGCCCAAAAGCTAATAATATTAGTAGATAATGGTATTATTAATGAATTTAATCTTTATTTGGTTCAAATAAATTTGTTATTAACAAAATAATTGAATTTTAAAAATTAAAAAAAAGTTAACAGTGGGTTAACAGCGACCGTCGCTAACTCGGTATTAACAGACCGTCGCTAACTTTACGGACATACATATTTGATGTTGTGCAACTTTGTTAATTTATTTGTTACTGTTGGCGCTGGCGCGCAAGCGTCGGCTGCTAAAAGGCGCCGGCGCAAGCGACAACAACTTCCAAGTAAGGCGCCAACAGCGGCGAAGAAGTCGCAGACGGAGGCCCAGACTCAGGCGGCAGCAGAGAAATAATTAAATTAAAATATCAAAGAAGCTAACTTTGGCTAACCCTTGCAGCTTAATTGTTTATTATTATTTTTAAAAACAAAAATTTTAAAGTAATTGGTATTAATGTTTAATAAAATCAAAAAACAAAAAAGAAGAAAAAACTTAACTAAATATTTCTCGTATTCACCGAAAATCGAACCCACCAAACACCGAACCATCGCGCGACCGATCTTTACGTACTACGCCACCATCCTCACCCAACTCACTTAAGCTATTTCGACATATTGCTTATTTTACTCGAGGTACCTCCGCGTTTTAGTTAATAGCTCTGGTGATAATTATCCGATCCGACTAATTTTTAAACTTGTTCTGGATACTGCATCAAGGAACTTAACTTTTCATGTTTCAACCATGTAGCTTAAAATTTAACTTCGAAAATGCTTGGCTAAACAGACAGACGGACATGTTTTAAGCGACTCGACTGTTGATGCTGATCAAGAATATATATACTTCATGGGGTCGGAAACGTATGTTTCTATGCGTTACAAACATCTGACCAATTTTATAATACCCTCTGAAGGGTATAAGAATTCAAACATATCAATTTAATTGTTTGTTTTTTTATATTGGGTGGTGGGTGGTCATCTTATTGTTACAAAGAAATTCCAGATCTTTCCAGATCCTTTTGGCCCATCAAGTATAGGTATTAAGTTTATAACTTGTTTTCAGAGTTTGCTACAAGGCTTCAAAAATGTGGATATCACCTACGACGTACAACAGGACACATTTAATTGTGCCATTTTGATTTTGCAGTATTCAAAATGTTACATTATTAACAATTTGAAATCTCCTGCAATGTTTAGGAAGAAAAAAATAAAAATTCAATTTGTAAGCTGTGCGAGGTGTATGAATAAATTTTTATACAACAAAATTGGAAAATAGCATATGATTCAATTTGCTAACAATGGATAAATTGACCCAGTGTGTGACATCAAAACTTGGAGACATTAAGCTCATAACTACGATAGCCTGAGTGGGGTTTCTGGTTTGTAGACCTCAAAAACAGGTATTTTTTTCAAAAATTTTTTGTGAATACTATTATAGAAGTTAACACCGCTTGGCGTTCCCCTCAATTATGCCCAGTGGCAAATATATTGAGGAGCAGCAGCATCAGCGTTGGTCGAGGCGCGAGCAACTGATCTTGGCAGAAGAGTTAGAGTCGGCGAAGAGGTCGGAGTGTAATCAGGGAGTATGGAAGTGTTACTGAGAAAGATTAGTGTATGTGGCCGCGGGTACGAGGTCTGACAGTTGATACAAAGTTAACTTAGATATTCAGTTGAAACTTTTTGTAAAATATAAAACGGCGTGACTCCGTTTGAAAGAGCTTTAAGCTCAGTTTCATTGACCAAGCATACCATCCTTTACAATATGTTATTAGGGATGATCTAATTAAAGATCTGTCCTCCAATACCGCTGATGAAAGTCTTGTCGGAAGCAGATTAAAGTGCTTAAGAAAAGACTGCAGGTTTTAAAACACAAGCTTGAATGTTGAATGTATACGTGATACACATAGGAAATTTGTATGTACATAGCTAATTTTCAACAATTTATCAAAGATTGTACTTCTCTATTTACGAAGAAGAAAGATATAGAACACGTTATGAGAGAAAAGTAATGTTTAATTAACAATGCCTGTGTTATCTATATAAGAATCAACAAACTTTCTTATGTCGCATATGGATACTGCAAAGATCCATCTTGCAATAATTTTAAATTCGTAGGAGATTTCGACGGCACAGTAAAAGTTTGTTCTAGCAGCGTCGAAATTATCTATACAATTAATTTAAAGAAAAGTTCCCAGTGCAGAGCAATTAGTCGCTTTCTTGAAAAGCAAGAATTAAAGAGCTGCACTGCATTTAAGTATAAAAATGAATTAGCTCTTAGAGCAAACAAAACAAGAACTTTGGTTGGAAATGATCAAATGTTGAATAAACATTTATCATTTTATAGAAATATGAAATCTGAAACTAATGCTAAACACGATTTTGACAGGGACCCTTCTAAGGATACCTACGACATGCTATATAATGGATATTCCCATTACATTCAACATTTGTCGACGAAGTTGGAAGTGTTTTTGTGGAACATTGAACGTATACGATTGTTCCAAAAACATTTGATGATTCATACTTTGCACATAGGTGCCACAGGATGTGTTCTAAGGGCCCTTACAATAGCCAAAAAAAGAATTTTATTGTATTCTTTAGTCGAACACGTTCCCGAGATATGTGTGACGTATGGGATGGCGCATGCAATCCTTTCCAATCACTCGGCCTACGACATATTTACGTCGCTTCATATCCGATCTAAATATATCGTGCGAGAAAAATCATCTGCGCATCATTACTGATGCTAGCTTTGCCATTATTGGAGCGATTCTGAAAGAATTTTGCGGACTCTCATAGAGTATATTGAAAGATGTTTCCAATTTCTTTACCACAGATAGGGTGAATTTCCAATTGTTTGCGTCCAATTCTGCACAAGCGATTATGCCAAAATAATGTGTGCCGATATAGACAGTACAGTTGGCTTGAACAAATGCTCTCGGTGCGGGATATAACATTTGTGATATAAAAGACTTCGAAGATTGGTTTAAATATATAGCAACCATTCTTTTATACCGCACAAAAAATCAAATGGCTAGCAATGCCTTACTATATTTCACAGATGAGCGTCCAGTAAATTTTAATATTGTGAAAATAAGCCGATCTCCGATAAAAGACTTGGTGAGGATACCCTGAAAACGGTAGCAGGCAAAAGTAAGCTAAAACAATGTTTTAGCTATTTTGCTAACGAAATTAAAGATATGATTTCGATGCTTCCTGTTGGGGGAGAAGAAAATAACCCTTATTATCATCCTAAAATGGCAGATGTTATTTTAGGAAAATATGTAGCCTTCGCGGCATTTTGGACTAATTTAATGGGCATTTTCATGTTCATCAAACAAATAAAAGACCCAGTAGCGTCAAAAATAGCGTCTTTTACTATGGATTTTTCCTGACACCACTTCCTTTTTCGCTTTCCTCTTATATTAATTTTATTTTTTTTTTATCTTTTAATGGCCTGGTCACATTAGTTGGTGAAACCAAAGAATTCAAAATGACGCGGAGGAAACATTTTAGAAGCTTGTTTTTATGCGAATTTTTGCGAAATGTTTAATAGAAATTTACACAACATAACACAATTTATTTCGGAAAAAAAAAATAAAATTTTATTTTTAAAGTTATGGCTGTTTGATTTGACCCTTTTCCAAAAGAACGAGTTTTCGGTGTCCACCATAAATTCTAGATATTTTTCCAAATTTTAAATAGAATACAAAAGAAGGTAACTGTTAATGTTGTGTAATGTCGCGGATTTGAACGAAAATTCTAGCCACAAAAGGAACATGAACCTGAAACATTACGAATTTTGGCAACTCTGCGGAAACTACAAAAAGCGTACGAACTTCAAAAAATTATAAAAATGAATGACTTTAAGAAAAATGTAGTATTATTTAAATTGTATTAACAATTTCTTATTCTAAATTTGGCTTTCTACTTTATCATTTCAGATTGAGAAACAATTAAACCTGTCGTCGCAATATGGCGACAGCTATAACGCCACAATGCAGTATGTGAATTACTGGGTAAGCCATTTTTAATTTCTTTTATAAATAAAAGTTTATATACACTCCTCAAAAGAATTAAGGGAGCAAGATAAAAACCCAAAAATTTTCAGTTTTTTTGACAGACTGTATCTTTGTGAAAAATCATCGTAGCGAAGATTTAAAAAAAGCATTTTGAAGGTCTAGGACTCCACTTTCCGAATCCGGGGAGCAATTCCAGCAATTTCCAGGATACGGTTTCGACGCATCCTGGAAAAGTATGACGGAAAAAAAATTTCCCGTTTTTTTTTTCTTCTTTCTTATGCTCCACGGGATTGGAAAAATTTTTTTTTTGAATCGATCACATGGACGAAAAAGCCTGATTAATTGCCGACACTTTTGGCTCTTTAAATTTTTTCTTCGTGCATGTGTCATGGAGATATCCTGAATTAAACACAAAAGGGCCTTTTTATCTTTAATCAAGGATAACGAATAACGACAACGAATGGTCGTATTGGAAATCGGAAGACAGTTTTGGAATTTGCAGTGAATTTGCTTTAAAATCATGTATTGACATTTTAGGACGAAGTCCTTTTTTCCCCCTCCAGTACCCCCCTGAAAAAGTTAAAAAAATCGCATTTTTCACTTGATTTGGTAAATCAGCTATATCTCTGAAAATATTGGGCGAGGGAGCAACGGTCATCAGCTTTTTTTTGACCTTATTGTACCCTTAATAACCATGCAAATTTTCAGATTGATCCACCAAACCGTTATTCCGTCCCGATCAATCAAAGTTTAAAAAGAATTAAAGGAGCAGTATTTACACATACAAATTGTGTAATTTTCTTGATATGAAAAAAAACACTTTTTCTCTCACTTTTTTTCTAAATTCTGCATCAGTTATTGCATAAGTTCAAAAAGAAAATTTTTAAAAAAATTTTGAAGATTTTTAAAAAATTTTTTTAAAAAAATTATTTTTTTTTTAAATTAAGAAAAAAATTTTTTTTTTTATTAAGTTATTGCTTATGAACAATACGCCAAAAAAGTACGAAAAATTTGAATACTTTTTTTAAATTGACTTTAATACTGAAATTATTCCACATAAAATTGGATTGGAACATCTACCGCCGGCATTTGCATTACCCAAAGCGTACCACGTGGAGGTTGCTCGGTCGGATTCACGCTTCTTTTGTGCTTACGCACGTGTGTTGTCTCCTAAGAGAATGAGACCCCGTTGCTCGTCACTTCCACAGTATTTTAAGACTCCAAACTCATTCTGTAAATATTGTGTGTGTGTGCGTGTGCTTGCTAATACCGCGTATTGCCACCTCTATTCCTTATCACAGCCTGTAACCTTTGAGGCATATTCGAAATACAGTTTCGAATCATACTCTGCGGAATCTGTCGCCATGTTTCAATTAACGCCCTTTCTAATGCAGATAAGGTTCTAATATTGGGGTGGAACCGACGTAGTCGACGCTTCAGAATATCCCAGACATGCTCGATTGGGTTAAGATCAGGGCTCATCGCTGGATGCCTTAACAAGGTTATGTCGTGTGTTTCAAAAAACTCACGGGTGATGTTCGCTGTGTGAGGCCGAGCATTGTCTTGCATTAAAATGAATCCCCTCGAATTGTGCCGTAGAGGCAAGACGACGGGTTGTAAAATGTCGTCAATGTAACGCCTAGCATTCAGATTTTGGCGGATAATAACCAAAGGAGTTCGCGTATGCCGCGAAACGCCTCCCCAAACCATTACTGATCCTCCATTATAAGCAGCTACGGACTGAGTCAAGTTTTGTGAAAAACGCTCTCCCCGACGCCGCCAAACCCGGGATCTTCGGTCATTTCCATACAACGAAACTCGACACTCATCGGAAAACAGAACATTGTTCCATTGCCTCATTGTCCAATTACAGTATTGGCGGGCATAAGCCAAACGAGCACGACGATGCGCGGTTGTTAACATCGGTACTCGGGCAGCCCTTCTTGCTCGCAATCCGACCTCACGAAGGCGATTTCGAATCGACTGATCAGAAGCGTTCTGCGGATGGTGCTGACGTTGCCGTTGTTGTTGACGGTTTGCAATATTCCGGGCGATAACATTTGCGGAAACAAATGGTTCTTGACGAACACGTCGAACGATAGTTCGATCATCGCGACGGTTGGTCATGCGACGACGACCTTGTCCAGCCCGTCGTTCATAGCTTCAGTTGCCAAATAACGATTAAAAGCCCGAGACACGACAGAGGAGCTAACGTTTAGTCGTTCCCCAACCTCACGATATGTGTGTCCTTCTTCCACGAGGGTCACTAACCGAGCGACTTCTGGCGCTGATAAATACCGGCGAGGCATGATGAAAAATCGGCAATAAATTAAGTTTACGAAATTTTATTTCTAGCAAGAATTTAAAAATTCCTAGTTTTGGGAAAAACAGTTGTTTGGGTTTTTAATCAAGAAATCAGGCTACTCTTAAGAAAAACTGTTTTTTAGGCACTTTGAGTGACGCATAAAAAATTATTGCTTCAATTTTCTTGCCTTAGGGGTATTAACTTTGAATTTGTTTATTTATTTTTTAACACGAAAAATTAAGTGGAGAGGGCGAAATTGCGAAAAAAAAAAATAATTTTTCATGCATTGTTCATAAGCTAGAACTTAAAAGAAACATATTTTTTTTTTTTACATTAAAAAATATTAAATTTAAAAAAAAAAAAATTTTTTTTCAAAAATTTTTCGTACTTTTTTGGCGTATTGTTCATAAGCAATAACTTAATAAAAAAAAATTTTTTTTCTTAATTTAAAAAAAAAAATTTAAAAAAAATTTTTTTTTAAAAAATTTTTTTAAAAATCTTCAAAATTTTTTAAAAAATTTTCTTTTTGAACTTATGCAATAACTGATGCAGAATTTAGAAAAAAAGTGAGAGAAAAAGTGTTTTTTTCATATCAAGAAAATTACACAATTTGTATGTGTAAATACTGCTCCTTTAATTCTTTTTAAACTTTGATTGATCGGGACGGAATAACGGTTTGGTGGATCAATCTGAAAATTTGCATGGTTATTAAGGGTACAATAAGGTCAAAAAAAAGCTGATGACCGTTGCTCCCTGCCCAATATTTTCAGAGATATAGCTGATTTACCAAATCAAGTGAAAAATGCGATTTTTTTAACTTTTTTCAGGGGGGTACTGGAGGGGAAAAAAGGACTTCGTCCTAAAATGTCAATACATGATTTTAAAGCAAATTCACTGCAAATTCCAAAACTGTCTTCCGATTTCCAATACGACCATTCGTTGTCGTTATTCGTTATCCTTGATTAAAGATAAAAAGGCCCTTTTGTGTTTAATTCAGGATATCTCCATGACACATGCACGAAGAAAAAATTTAAAGAGCCAAAAGTGTCGGCAATTAATCAGGCTTTTTCGTCCATGTGATCGATTCAAAAAAAAATTTTTTCCAATCCCGTGGAGCATAAGAAAGAAGAAAAAAAAAACGGGAAATTTTTTTTCCGTCATACTTTTCCAGGATGCGTCGAAACCGTATCCTGGATTCGGAAAGTGGAGTCCTAGACCTTCAAAATGCTTTTTTTAAATCTTCGCTACGATGATTTTTCACAAAGATACAGTCTGTCAAAAAAACTGAAAATTTTTGGATTTTTATCTTGCTCCCTTAATTCTTTTGAGGAGTGTATGTAGTATCTATACACATATGCTTTCAGTGTAATCTTAGGTATTTTTATTGAGATTTCACACACGGATGGGTGAATTATTTTTAAGATTAGATTTATTTTACAAAGCTTTCGTTTTTTTCCTGTTGCGTGCCAAAATTCAAGTGTGCCCACCTCTCGATTACTTGTATATTACCCCATCGATAAGTATCGTGATCGATAACGATAGTCATCGAGGGCCATAAGCTTTGACAGCTGGGCACACGTTTAGCGGTGAAATTTAAAAAATTTAGTCGGACAGTTTTTAAAACATCCCTCTTCTCCCGATCGGTCAGCATTGATGGCCTACCACTACGGGGCTGGGTTTTGACAGAGCCAGTTAAATTGTAGTCTTCGAGCACTCTCTGGACAGAAGAGGGTGTTCTGCCAGCAATACTGCCAATTTCTCGCAGCGTTTTTCCCTCATCACACAGTTTAATGATGAGATTTCTCAAATCGGGATCATATTCCTTTGACTTGTTACCCATTGCGAAATCTTTCAACTAAATGACAAAATTTGTCAAAACATTGGGCTTTTCAAATGTATTGAAGCTTTTAGTACCGTTATGTGTTATTTAACGGTACCTTAAATTTCACAAGAAACCTAATTGAAGTTGCTACTTAGTACGCATACTTTTTCTGTATTGAAATTCGTTGTTTTTTTAGTTTCTTAAATATACAAAAATAACTGTACATAATATTGGAGAGAAAACTTGCAATTATTATAGCAAAATAATGTGCTAATCAAGAAAAAAAAATAATTTTGGCAATATCTTAATTGGAAGTACTACTTTTTCTTCAGCAAAAATTTGCATTGAGCTTGTACGCATTGTTTTTTCTGGCAAGTGTATATGAATTACGTGTCACAGTGTTTATACCCGTAATATGGAGTAACTTAAAAGATAGGATAATTTTCATCTTATTTAATTACTTTAAAAATTAGTAAATTGGACTAAACGTTATAAAATAATTGCATCCCTCTCTAACACATTACGTTTACGTGTTTAGCGATGGATATGATTTCGATAGTCGTCTCTATCGATAGTTAGGGTTGCCAGCGTGTATTTTACGCCATCAACTTTCTAGGGTTGGCTAGGGACCAACACATTTTTAATGTATTTTTTTCTTTAAATTTATTTTATGGGCGAATCTGAAGAGCGCGTGACAACTCGGTGTAGTAGAGTAGATTAGCGTCTACGAGTTTCTCATTTTTACATTAACCGCAATAGATGATAATAAGTGTTTTTAAATTGTTTTCGAATTATGATTTAAGCGATAAAACAATAAAATAAGCATTTATGTTACTTTACGATACTTTGATAACGTGTTGACCGTTGTTTTTGTTTGCCAAAACTTGCAGAGTGTTCCATTTATAATATGTATATATAAATATGTATATTTTATACACTATAAGAGTATTAAGATTATAATTCTATTTAATTTTAATATTTTTTTTAATTTTGATAGTTATCGAAGTGTAGCGTGTTTAAAATGACAGCATTTGGCTTATTATATTCGAATTATTGTTTTTGATTATGTACAGCCATTTTATAGTTTTCCATTGCTATCAGTCTAACAGTAACAATGAGGTCACTGCTTCGTATTGTACTTTTTCTATTCTTCATAAGTTTACCACTAAAATCAAAATCTGAACTTAGATTTACAAATGTTAAGTGTGAAAGTTTCGACACGACTTATAGTGAATTTCAAAAATGCGAATTAAAGGTGCTGGGACGTGGCATAATCGGGTGCAACATCTACGTAAAAGATGCTCCAGTTGCCCTTGAACCAATTAACTGTAAGTTCCTATATTTCTTTTTGTAAAATCAAACTTAATGATTTGATTTTTTTAGTTTGTTGCAACTTTGCACAAAAGACTCAATGGTTATCTTCCATTTTTGTACAACGTGAAAGTTAATTTCTGTGATTATATGATCCATCCGAAGCGTTATCCATTTTTTCAAGTGATTCACAATTCGATACGTAATTTCAGCAACTTTAATCACACCTGTCCGTATAATGTGAGTAATGGGAATTGATTTAAACTTTCCGTTTTGTAATAAAATTCTCTTTTTTATTTACAGCATGACATAATTATATCGCAAATGATCTTAAGCAATAAAATGTTTGACAGAATACCATTACCAGGCGGAAGCTACAAACAAGATTTAATTGGAATCTCTAATAGAAAGCAGCTTGGCAAAGTACAAGTTTCCTTCGATGTAGATGGATTTTAAAAAAATCAAATTCATGATTATTTATCTGATTGAAAATTCAGCAAACTTTCGAAATTTGTGACAATATTTTTAGCTGATTTTCTGTAGTATATAAATACATTCAATTCAATGCCCGAAATCGTACAAAAATCAATAAAATCAATAATAAATAGACTCATATTACGCAGTTTACAGTATACTAAATTATATAGTTTTTATCCATTAATATTTCGACCAAATAAAATGAAAAACGGTCGCGCTAACTTCAGCAAATCGGTAAGAAATTCAACATTTTCTGATATTTTTATGCTAAAGTATTTCTGAAATTATTTAAATTTTTATACTGTACGCGTGCTATATTTGCAGCCAAAAACATCGATACCATCAGTTACACCATTCAGCATGGAATACCCAATGAAACGACAGCATACAGTGTCTATCAAAATAGCAACGGTCGGTTAATGTCGCTGTTAACCCACTGTTAAAATTTTTTCAATTTTTAAAATTCAAATATTTTGTTAATAATCAACTTTTTTAAACAAAATAAAGATTAAACTTATTAATAATACCATGATCTATAAATATTATTAACTTTTGGGGGTTTTAAACATTAGAAGTATGAAAATTTTGACCATGAACAACATTTAAGTTTGAAGACTTTGTCATTTATTTCGTAATAAAAATTGTAAACTGCATTTAAATGTCAAAACAAATTTCGCAATTAATTTATTATATTGCTGGGATTTACCTAATTGTTATAAAATTAATATAAAATTACTACATTTTTTCATGGAAGTAAAAGACATTTTGTCATTGAAATAAGGGTGAAAATTTCCAAAAGTTATTGATAAATACATTTTTCCGGATAAATTTCTCAATTATTCAATTTCTCTTTACTCGTTGCTTTTTTTCTTGATCATTTCTTTTCTGTTGCCTTTTTATTAAGATTGGGTTCCCATAGATATGCTTTATTTCCATGATACCTCTAGCTAAAAGAAATTATAAACAATTTACTCAAAAAATAGTACATAATTCTTACTTCTCCAGTCAATATAATTCTATTTTTTATTAAAAATTTATCTTTATTTATAAACCAATAAAATGTAAACGGAAAAACTTGATAAGTTCCAGTCAGTTATCAAGCAAGCTATCTGTATTTGAATTATTTCCCATTCACTCGTTTTAATAAAAATTAGTTTTGAGTTACATAAAGTTGGCCTTTACTCAAAAGCCTCAATTAAATCTGGATAATTTTAATTAAAAATGCAGAAAGCTAATTATAGCTAAAATTAAGCAATTTTACTTGTCGGAAAATATTAGCCGAATATTGCCAGGGCGAAAAGATTATAAGTCTGTTAGAGAAAATGGAAAACACATTCAAAAACAAACCTTAGTGAACTGCACTGCAAATTCAATGCAGCTTTTCCAGAAATCCAGGTATCTCTTTCAACATTTTCGCGACAAAGACCTAAAGATTGCATTTTGGCAGGTCAATGGGGATCACATAATGTTTGCATATGTAAAGCACATGAAAATATGCCACTTAAAATTTACGCAATTAAATAGGAATTAATTTTAAAAATATGTTAAATTCGACATTAAATGATGTTTTAAAATACATGCTGTGCTCATCTGCTACTCCGAGCTGTTTTCTTTCAACCTGTGGAAAATGTCCTGGGTTTCCAGTTGTGTTGGGTAAATTTCAACTATTACTGGAAAGCAGTGATATATTGCAAATACAGTTCAAACAATGGACAAATACTGACAGGTATGCCGTTCTATATAAAAATTTCGCATGTTAATTATAAGGGAAGTTTTTTTTGCAGATGTCAATTACGTGAATGTTATTTATCAAGAAAAGATTTTTTGAAGATATGTAATTGAAGATGAATTACCTGGACTGCTTAAACGCGACTTCTTATCCAAGTCTCAAAATGAATATTTAACTAAAATGAAGGGAGCTCTGAGTGATGGAAAGTTTATTGCCACTTCAGATTTCGCTGAAAATTCACCTGTCAGGTACACGACGCTGTTCAGTCGCAGCATTGGTCAAATGCCCAAGCCACTCTGCACCCATATGTTGTGTATTTCAATGACAGGGATACGGTCAAAGATATGAATTAAGTGATAATTTCTGAAAACTTGCACCATGACGTAAATGCTGTAAATTTATTTAAATGCAAATTAATTTCATACTTGAAGGAAAGATTTGGTTCAGAAAACGTGAGGGAAGTATCTTACTTCTCGGTTGGTGCAGTTGCACAGTACAAAAATAAATATAATTTGGTAAACCTTTTATACCGTTTTAAGGATTTCGATGTAAAGGCTAGCTGGAATTTTTTTTGCCTCCTCACATGGCAAAGGCGCATGCGACGGTATTGACGGAACAGTCAAAAGACACGCTTTCAGGTCATCATTGCAGAATAAAAGCATTTCTTCGCCGAAGCACCTATACGAATGGGCAAGAACTATTTTTAAAAGTATTAAATTTGGCTTTTGCTTGAATGAAAAACATGTACGGCATAAAGAGACACTAAAACAGCGTTACAAAATGGTAAAGACGGTGCCAAATACTAGGCAATTTTCCAGTTACACTTTGGTGGACGAAAGAAGAATTTCTTGCAATTTATATTCCGCTTCTGAGGATTCAGAAACAAAAGATTAAATAAAAAATAATCTGCAAATATTTAGCTCTTTTTGTTCCGATTTTCGGTTATTTTGGCGACATTTTGATAAATGGACTTATGCCCTTTTTTATTTAAAGGATTGCAACAACAATTAGATTTCGGCATTTTTAATTGCTAATTAAAATTTATCCAGATTTAATTGAGGCTTTTGAGTAAAGGCCAACTTTATGTAACTCAAAACTAATTTTTATTAAAACGAGTGAATGGGAAATAATTCAAATACAGATAGCTTGCTTGATAACTGACTGGAACTTATCAAGTTTTTCCTTTTACATTTTATTGGTTTATAAATAAAGATAAATTTTTAATAAAAAATAAAATTATATTGACTGGAGAAGTAAGAATTATGTACTATTTTTTGAGTAAATTGTTTATAATTTCTTTTAGCTAGAGGTATCATGGAAATAAAGAATATCTATGGGAACCCAATCTTAATAAAAAGGCAACAGAAAAGAAATGATCAAGAAAAAAGCAACGAGTAAAGAGAAATTAAATAATTGAGAAATTTATCCGGAAAAATGTATTTATCAATAACTTTTGGAAATTTTCACCCTTATTTCAATGACAAAATGTCTTTTACTTCCATGAAAAAATGTAGTAATTTTATATTAATTTTATAACAATTAGGTAAATCCCAGCAATATAATAAATTAATTGCGAAATTTGTTTTGACATTTAAATGCAGTTTACAATTTTTATTACGAAATAAATGACAAAGTCTTCAAACTTAAATGTTGTTCATGGTCAAAATTTTCATACTTCTAATGTTTAAAACCCCCCAAAAGTTAATAATATTTATAGATCATGGTATTATTAATAAGTTTAATCTTTATTTTGTTTAAAAAAGTTGATTATTAACAAAATATTTGAATTTTAAAAATTGAAAAAATTTTAACAGTGGGTTAACAGCGACATTAACCGACCGTTGCTATTTTGATAGACACTGTATGCTGTCGTTTCATTGGGTATTCCATGCTGAATGGTGTAACTGATGGTATCGATGTTTTTGGCTGCAAATATAGCACGCGTACAGTATAAAAATTTAAATAATTTCAGAAATACTTTAGCATAAAAATATCAGAAAATGTTGAATTTCTTACCGATTTGCTGAAGTTAGCGCGACCGTTTTTCATTTTATTTGGTCGAAATATTAATGGATAAAAACTATATAATTTAGTATACTGTAAACTGCGTAATATGAGTCTATTTATTATTGATTTTATTGATTTTTGTACGATTTCGGGCATTGAATTGAATGTATTTATATACTACAGAAAATCAGCTAAAAATATTGTCACAAATTTCGAAAGTTTGCTGAATTTTCAATCAGATAAATAATCATGAATTTGATTTTTTTAAAATCCATCTACATCGAAGGAAACTTGTACTTTGCCAAGCTGCTTTCTATTAGAGATTCCAATTAAATCTTGTTTGTAGCTTCCGCCTGGTAATGGTATTCTGTCAAACATTTTATTGCTTAAGATCATTTGCGATATAATTATGTCATGCTGTAAATAAAAAAGAGAATTTTATTACAAAACGGAAAGTTTAAATCAATTCCCATTACTCACATTATACGGACAGGTGTGATTAAAGTTGCTGAAATTACGTATCGAATTGTGAATCACTTGAAAAAATGGATAACGCTTCGGATGGATCATATAATCACAGAAATTAACTTTCACGTTGTACAAAAATGGAAGATAACCATTGAGTCTTTTGTGCAAAGTTGCAACAAACTAAAAAAATCAAATCATTAAGTTTGATTTTACAAAAAGAAATATAGGAACTTACAGTTAATTGGTTCAAGGGCAACTGGAGCATCTTTACGTAGATGTTGCACCCGATTATGCCACGTCCCAGCACCTTTAATTCGCATTTTTGAAATTCACTATAAGTCGTGTCGAAACTTTCACACTTAACATTTGTAAATCTAAGTTCAGATTTTGATTTTAGTGGTAAACTTATGAAGAATAGAAAAAGTACAATACGAAGCAGTGACCTCATTGTTACTGTTAGACTGATAGCAATGGAAAACTATAAAATGGCTGTACATAATTAAAAACAATAATTCGAATATAATAAGCCAAATGCTGTCATTTTAAACACGCTACACTTCGATAACTATCAAAATTAAAAAATATTAAAATTAAATAGAATTATAATCTTAATACTCTTATAGTGTATAAAATATACATATTTATATATACATATTATAAATGGAACACTCTGCAAGTTTTGGCAAACAAAAACAACGGTCAACACGTTATCAAAGTATCGTAAAGTAACATAAATGCTTATTTTATTGTTTTATCGCTTAAATCATAATTCGAAAACAATTTAAAAACACTTATTATCATCTATTGCGGTTAATGTAAAAATGAGAAACTCGTAGACGCTAATCTACTCTACTACACCGAGTTGTCACGCGCTCTTCAGATTCGCCCATAAAATAAATTTAAAGAAAAAAATACATTAAAAATGTGTTGGTCCCTAGCCAACCCTAGAAAGTTGATGGCGTAAAATACACGCTGGCAACCCTAACTATCGATAGAGACGACTATCGAAATCATATCCATCGCTAAACACGTAAACGTAATGTGTTAGAGAGGGATGCAATTATTTTATAACGTTTAGTCCAATTTACTAATTTTTAAAGTAATTAAATAAGATGAAAATTATCCTATCTTTTAAGTTACTCCATATTACGGGTATAAACACTGTGACACGTAATTCATATACACTTGCCAGAAAAACAATGCGTACAAGCTCAATGCAAATTTTTGCTGAAGAAAAAGTAGTACTTCCAATTAAGATATTGCCAAAATTATTTTTTTTTCTTGATTAGCACATTATTTTGCTATAATAATTGCAAGTTTTCTCTCCAATATTATGTACAGTTATTTTTGTATATTTAAGAAACTAAAAAAACAACGAATTTCAATACAGAAAAAGTATGCGTACTAAGTAGCAACTTCAATTAGGTTTCTTGTGAAATTTAAGGTACCGTTAAATAACACATAACGGTACTAAAAGCTTCAATACATTTGAAAAGCCCAATGTTTTGACAAATTTTGTCATTTAGTTGAAAGATTTCGCAATGGGTAACAAGTCAAAGGAATATGATCCCGATTTGAGAAATCTCATCATTAAACTGTGTGATGAGGGAAAAACGCTGCGAGAAATTGGCAGTATTGCTGGCAGAACACCCTCTTCTGTCCAGAGAGTGCTCGAAGACTACAATTTAACTGGCTCTGTCAAAACCCAGCCCCGTAGTGGTAGGCCATCAATGCTGACCGATCGGGAGAAGAGGGATGTTTTAAAAACTGTCCGACTAAATTTTTTAAATTTCACCGCTAAACGTGTGCCCAGCTGTCAAAGCTTATGGCCCTCGATGACTATCGTTATCGATCACGATACTTATCGATGGGGTAATATACAAGTAATCGAGAGGTGGGCACACTTGAATTTTGGCACGCAACAGGAAAAAACGAAAGCTTTGTAAAATAAATCTAATCTTAAAATAATTCACCCATCCGTGTATGAAATCTCAATAAAAATACCTAAGATTACACTGAAAGCATATGTGTATAGATACTACATATAAAAAATATTTATTTATTATTTTAACCTACCTGATGACTCCATAAGAAGAACAACAGACTTAAGATATTTGAAATTTCTTTAATTAGACATCGGTAGCATACATTTACAAAAGACTGGTTGCCATCAAAGCTTCAAATCATCTGTTGTCTTTGCTGGCGAATTAACAAGTTGAAAAGTCTTTGAATCATCAAATAAGTTTGCCTTGTGAACGATGTGCGTAGATCGCCAGAGTAAAACCAAAAACAGAGTATGCTTTACATGCAAATTTCTAAAACTGGGAGAGTTATCATTAAACTTACATATCTAATAGCTGCGATTAGAGTGAAGCCTTCCACGATGGCAGGATGTCAGGACCAATTCTTTGTCGTACTTCGTTCTTTTGGGTTCCTGCACATTGTGGAAGTGCTTCGTTTTCGTACTCCATTTCTAAAATTATATTGAACTGTTTTCGGGCCACGGAGCTAACTTCCCTGATACGAAAGATTTTAAAAATTTGATACA
Organism: Drosophila saltans; assembly: GCA_018903575.1. Lineage (NCBI taxonomy): Eukaryota > Metazoa > Arthropoda > Insecta > Diptera > Drosophilidae > Drosophila > Drosophila saltans. Next base: position 20,316 of record JAEIGH010000493.1, on the reverse strand, counting down.
AATGATCCTTCATTGTTTCCGAATACTTGATATCTTAACTCATTTGTCTTTGCCGAAAATTCAATTCCAACTTTGCAGTATCTTAAATATCTAGTTAAGTTTGCAACTTTGTGAAACTTTTGACTGCAACGATTGCAATGATATTTATATGCACCACACAACTCCTTTGCAATGCAGACGAGCAATTGGTTTACACTCTCTTTTCTTAGCACTTTTTTCCTATCTTTACGAAATAACGCCGTATATTAACACTATTAAAATTAGTGCGTTCAGTCTCGTCCCATTTGTGAGACTTTAATCGGACTTGAAAATCTGTTTAGCTGGGACAGAACAGATCGCGAGTAGTGGGGGACGGTAAATTTTCAATCGGATGATAGAACTTGGACTGAGTCAGAACAATGTCTGGCGGGCAGAGCTGGACATTTTCAAGAATTTGTATACCACTAGGTATAGTCGGACGGAGGACAAATGGACGAGACGAACATGACAGTCTTTCAAAAGAACGGAATGTATCCGGTTGTGGGGTTAACAGGTACGGAATTTGGAGGGTGAGGGATTAGATGGTGAGGGGTTGGTGGGTGAAGGTTTGGCAGGTAAACAGTTGACGTGTGACTAGGTGCATTTGTGTGTGGTGGTGGTAATAAGCGGGCATGTGGTTGTGGTGTTGGAGCGCTTTATAAGAGGGCTTGTGGTTGCAGTGTTGGAGCGGTTGATAGATGAATATTTGGTGGTGGTGGAGCGCTTAATAAGTGGGGTTGTGGTTGTAGTGTTGAAGCGGTTGATAGATGAATATTTGGTGGTGGTGGTGGTGCAGGTGAGGGGGTTAATGTTATTATTTGTATGTGATGCTGGTGGAATGGGTAATGAGTCTGTGGTTGTTTTCTCCAGTCATCTTTCTTAAACAATTTAAATATATAAACTTTTATTTATAAAAGAAATTAAAAATGGCTTACCCAGTAATTCACATACTGCATTGTGGCGTTATAGCTGTCGCCATATTGCGACGACAGGTTTAATTGTTTCTCAATCTGAAATGATAAAGTAGAAAGCCAAATTTAGAATAAGAAATTGTTAATACAATTTAAATAATACTACATTTTTCTTAAAGTCATTCATTTTTATAATTTTTTGAAGTTCGTACGCTTTTTGTAGTTTCCGCAGAGTTGCCAAAATTCGTAATGTTTCAGGTTCATGTTCCTTTTGTGGCTAGAATTTTCGTTCAAATCCGCGACATTACACAACATTAACAGTTACCTTCTTTTTGTATTCTATTTAAAATTTGGAAAAATATCTAGAATTTATGGTGGACACCGAAAACTCGTTCTTTTGGAAAAGGGTCAAATCAAACAGCCATAACTTTAAAAATAAAATTTTATTTTTTTTCCGAAATAAATTGTGTTATGTTGTGTAAATTTCTATTAAACATTTCGCAAAAATTCGCATAAAAACAAGCTTCTAAAATGTTTCCTCCGCGTCATTTTGAATTCTTTGGTTTCACCAACTAATGTGACCAGGCCATTAAAAGATAAAAAAAAATAAAATTAATATAAGAGGAAAGCGAAAAAGGAAGTGGTGTCAGGAAAAATCCATAGTAAAAGAAAATGCAAAAGTGAGCGAATTCGCGATGGAACCATCGATAGTACCGATGGTTTTTTCCATCGATGGAAAAAATATCGAGTGGAGCAACCATCGATGGATTCCCAGCTCTATTTTTCACTTTTCACCCGTTTCGCTAATCTTTCGAATTTAATCCGCACACACGTCCGTACAATACCAGAGCACGCCAAAAGTGACGCCACGCTTGCGCTTTGGTCACACTCCCTGCTCCTATTTGAGCTTTCCGTATCGACTCATTATCGACATATTACTTCTTTAAACAAACTGATGAGTTATAAATGTTGGTTTGAAAAACCTTTTTTTTTTTTTTTTGGATTTCTCTAGTGTGTTTATTTTTTTTTATTTATTTATATATTACTATCAATATAATTGTAAATTATAAGCTAGCTTAAAGTTATGAGCAATGGCTACACAGGCCTTCAGCTCTGTATTTCTACATATATGTATTTTAGTTATCATTAGTAAGTTAGTGTTATGTTATATTTACATTTTTGTTAACAGTATTTATATGGCGTGATACAAATGTGTATCTTTGAGGTATTTTAAAATGGCGGAAATATTATCAAATATTGGAATAGTAAGACATTGTTTTGGATTACTGTTGCCGAAAAGAGTGAAGTCTGTGTGTGTGCAAAGAGGGGCATGCATTAAGAATGTGCTCTATTGATATTTGGCCGTTGCAGAAGGTGCAGGCGTTGGGTCTTTTTTCTATGTAGTGTATGTGTGTGATTTTTGTATGTCCTAGTCGAAGCCGATTTATTTTTATTTGATCCGTTCTTGAGAGGTACTTTTGGTTGTTTTTAAATATGTCGTAAGTAGTGAGTCTGTTAGTGTTTATAGATTGATACCAGTTAGATGTTTTGTTGAGGTTAGCTTGTATTTTGGTTAGGTGAGTGTTTTTTATGTATTTCTTTATGTCCTTTATGCTTATGTTTTCCCTTGTGGTTAGAGGTTGTTTTGCTGTGTTTTTTGCTGTTATGTCTGCTAGTTCGTTACCTGTTATCCCTGCATGCCCAGGTACCCAGAGAAGTTTAAATTTTGGGAAGGCTTTTATGAGTATGTTACGGGCGAGTGAGGTGTAGTGTTCTGCGTTGTTTATGTTGTGTATTGCGTCTATAGCAGAAAGTGAGTCTGAGCAAATACAGAATTTTCCCTTTTTGCTTTTAAATAATTGTAGTGCTTCTATGATTGCAATGATTTCGGAAGTAAAGACTGAGGAATAGTGGGGTAAGAGGCATGTTTTTAAGGGTTGTTGTTCATTCGTGACTGCGAGAGATGTAATGCCGTTTGATTGTGATCCATCAGTGAATATTAAGGTGTAGGAATTGTATCTGTTTCTTCTTTCTTCGAACTGAGATCGGTATATTTGAGATGTTGTGTTTTCCTTACACGAGTGTCTTAGAGATGAGTCTATTGTCGCTTGTTGCAAAAACCAGGGTGGGAAAGTTTGGGATGACGTAGCAATAGGTCGAAATGGTAGGCTGTGAGATAAACAAAAGGTGATGATCCGGTCTATTGCTGATTTGTATTGTGGTTTTCTATTTGGTTTATAAGTTTTTATTATTTTGAAGATCGGTGAGTTTTCAGCTGAAAGTAGGGACTTGAAGAGGTTAGCTGTGAGTAAATCTCGTCTATCTTCTATAGAAGTTGCACGAGCTTCAAATAGGATATTGTTAACTGGTGTGGTTCTAAATGCTCCTAAAGCAAGTCTAAATGCTGTGTTTATAGCTGATTTTACTGGACGAAGTGTATTTTTTGGGCAATGACCATAAATGGGTAGAGCGTAATCAGCTTTTGATGTTATCATTGCTTTTGTGACATCAATAAGAGAGGAAGTATTACAATTGAACTTTGTACTTGAGAGACATTTAATTGCATTTATTTTATTTTTGAGCGATATTGTTAGTTGTTCTATGTGTGACTGCCATCTGTATCTGCAATTAAAATGAAGTCCTAGTATTGTTAGGGTATTGACATTGGTCAACAGGAAATTTCCAGATGTTACGGTGCACCTGCAGTTGTGTTTCCTGCATACGTGCATGTGTTTGCATTTCTGCGTTGAGAGCTTTGCGCCCGAATAGTTACACCAGCGTAAGATAGTTTCGAAGATGGGTCGCAGGTCAAGGTTGATGCTTTTACGGTTAGCCATTTTTACTATTATGTTATAATCGTCTGCGTATGCACTAAGGCTTATGTTAGGGTGTTGGATTAACAATTTGGTTAATTTATTGTAAGCAATTACAAAGAGGACTACTGACAGTGGGGATCCCTGAGGAATGCCGTTGTGGATAGCACGAAAGGAGGAGTAGGATGAACTTACGCGGACAACAATTTTTCTATTCGACATAAAGTTTCTGACATAGTTTAATATTTTAGGGCCGGTTTTCCATTCTGTCAGTTGGTCTAGTATTGAGTGGATTCCAATTCTATCAAAGGCTTTTGAGAAATCTAATGAGATGATTGAGAGGTGATTCCTTCTCGAAATAGCCCTAGTTATTAAGTGGTCTATAAGTAGCAGACTATCTATAGCCGACTTGCCTTTCTTGAAACCTGTTTGACTGCTATGGATGAGTTTGTCATTCGTGACAAACCACCACAGCCTTTTAGCAATTATTTTATCTAAGACCTTTGAGAGACATGGGTTTAAGGATATAGGTCGGTATGAGTCAATGAGTGTTTTGTTGGAGTATGGCTTAAGGATGGGAACAATAATACTTGTTTTGTATGCTTGTGGAATGTAATGGTTTAATATGTTGTTTTGCAGTTTTATAATTCTAAGTTTTGTATCAATGTCAACATTTTTCAGCATAATATAGCTAATTCTATCTAGACCTGGTGTGGTGCCTTTCAGGGAGCTCAACACAGCAGAGAATTCCAACAATGTAATTTCTTTTTCTATTAATTGTGCCTTCAATTTCGGAGTGTAGGTCTGCCTTTGAAAAGTGGCTAAGGAGAGATTTTTTGCGTTTATGCAAGATGTGGAGAAGTTTGTGTCCTTTGAAGCATCTGAAAAATTTTTGCAAAGAAGATCAGCGATTTCTGCTTTTATTAGGGTGGTCTTATTAGTGTCTGCGTTCAATAGACAGTGAATGTTTTTTGTTGTGTTTAGCCCGCAAAAGCGTCTTATGTTTTGCCAAATTTTTTTGGAAGGTGTTTCTGGCTTGATTTGTGAAGTAAATTTTTCGGTACTTTCTTTTTTTCCTTTTTTTTAGTGTGTATCTGAACACAGCATTTGCTCTTTTGAATTTTATAATGTTTTCTTGTGAGATGTTTCTTTTTAATGTATGCCATGCTTTTTTTTTTTCAAGCTGAAGCTTTTTAAGTTCCTTGCTCCACCAGGGAACTTTGCGTAGCCGGGTCATAGGATGGGATTGAGGAATTGACTTGTGGGCACTAGCTAGGATTATTTTGTGTATATTGGCGGACTCTTTGTTGATGTTAGTGCTTATGTGCCTCTCTAAAGAATATTTCTTTGTTAATTTTGAGAAGAGTTGCCAGTCAGCTTTTTCTGTGATGAAATGTGGTCTAGGGATAGAATTTTTAGGTAAAATTGTGTCGGGTGAGAAAAGGGTTATTACAATTGGGAAGTGATCGCTTCCATAAAGATCATCTTCAGTTTCCCATGAGCTTTCCATACATAGGATTGGGCTAGCGAAGGTAATGTCTATGTTTGTAAATGTGTTGTGAGTGCTTAGGTGTGTAGGTGACCGGTCATTTAGTATTATGTAGTTAGATTGAGTTATAAATTTTTCAAGCATTTTCCCTCTTGCATTGTTTGTGTTTGATCCCCATCTTTTGTGCCAACAGTTGAAATCACCTGTGACTAGGGAAGGTATATTCGATGAGTCTAAAATGTCGTTAAGATTTTTTAAGGTGAATGTGCGGTTAGGTGGGATGTAGGCAGACAGTATTCTAAATTTTTTTTTTGATGTGATTTCGGCACATACCGTGTCGAACCCGTCTATTAGTTGAATTTCTCGAGCTTGAATAGACTTGTGTATTAAAAGAGCGACTCCTCCATGAGATGGAGAAGTGTTTTTTGATATGAGAATGTAGTTAGTAGGTACAGGTATGTATAATAAATTAGTTATGTGGGTTTCTTGAATAGAAATTACATGGGGTGTGTGCTTATTTATTAGTACTTGTAGCTCACTGTAGTTGTTAGTGTATCCATTGATGTTCCATTGAATGATTTTAATCAACATTTAAATGTTTAATTTTTTGTTTTGATGCAATATGATTGTGCATACATGTTTTTTGTTCAACTACAGCATGGAGGTAAATTAGTTTTTGTTCTTACTAAGAGCTGTCACTTTCGCTGTTGAATTTGCGTCTATTTTTGTTTAAGGTTTTCATTGTGTTGGGCTTTTGAGGCTTAAGGTTAGTTGCCAAAGTGTTGTTTTTGTTTTTTGGAAAGATGCGTATTTTTAAGTCTTTTGATTGTTCGCTTGCCGTTACTTTTGAACTGGATGGTTCGTCTAGATCCATATATTCGGAGTAGTGATTTGAAGGTGGGGATTTTGGGGCATTTGTAGAGTTGGGTGTTAAGGTTGTTGCATTGGGTGGGTGTGTTGGGTAGATCGTTTTGTTGTTAGTCGTTGATGTTCCTGAAGTGATGGATTTTAATTCTGTTAAATGATTTGCTGAGATAGGGCTGGATAGTGCTGATGCATAGCTGTTCCTTAATTGTGGTGTGTGCCGGGTGTGGTATATGGTTAGAGCTGTTTTATGATCAACTTTTTCTGTTGTTTTTATTGCTGTAAGTTCTTGTTGCTTTAGAAATGCTGGGCATTTTCGATCTAGTGGGCTGTGTTTGTAGTCGACTTCTGGGTTATTTATGCAATTTATGCAACATTTTTCGTTGGTGCAGGTCTCATTTTCCTCTGTATGTGTTTTTTTGGAGCAGTTTTTGCAAATGTCATCAGGGTTTTTGCAGAACGTTGTTGGATGACCAAAACGAAGGCATTTTCTGCATCTTAGAGGCATTGGAATGTAAGGGCGAACTCTTACCTTTTCATAACCAATTTTTATGGATTCAGGTACCATGTGTGAGGCGAAAGTTATTATTATGAGTCCGGTTTCAACCAAAGTTTGATCCTGTTTTTTTAATATTTTTCGGACTTCAGTTATGTTTTGTGCTTTTAATTCATGTAAAATTTCTTTTTCGTCAATGTTGCGTAATTCGTTGCTATAAATTACTCCTTTGGAATGGTTAAGATATTTGTGTTCTGCTACTGTCACTTCCATATCTGCCATATTTTTTAATTTGAGAAGTTTAATTGCCTGTGTGTTGTTTTTTGTTTTTACCAGTAAAAACCCTGCTCGAGTCTTTTTGCATTGTTCGACTTCTCCTCCGCATGTGTAGTCTATTGTTTTTTTAATAAGGAAAGGTGATACTTTTTCAAATGTTTTGCCATCTTTTCTTGTTATCACGATATATTTGGGATTATCGGTATTTGCATATTTGTTGTAATTAAGTGTTGTTGTGAGTCGGTATATGTCAGGCGGTTTTTCCATTGTTGTTGTTTTAGGGCAAGCGCCCTTCACTCCGAAGAGTGTTCTTGTTTTTGTTGTATTTCAATGTGCACTTGTGTTGTTGTCACTTGGGTTTTTTTTTTTTCACCAAATTTGCTTGTGAGAACTTTTTGATTATTCTTTATGCGCCACGGTAAACTCAGGAGTAGTAAGACTTGTCTCCAAGAAGATTTAGTGAGAAACAGTTGTATTTAATCTTTATTTTTTATTAATTATATATTTTTTCCTTGAGTTCACGTTGTTGCCGGTAAAGTGTGACCAGAGTGAAAAAAGACTAGTGTGTTTACATACTTCATAATTATGTATATAAATTATACATAACTGTAAAAGCGGTCCGTCCTTCTATTTTTTTTGTTTATTTCGTGAAATTTCACACATAAAGAGAAAAATAATTTACACAATAGTACAGCTTAATTTCTTTTCTTTTATTCTTTCTTAAAATAACCCTGCTTTCTTAATTAATAGTTTAAACTTAGTTTTCTCTAATACAATTAATTTTGCTATTATTTGAAGTGGTCATTAAACAAATAAAAATAATAATTTTGGTTGGTTGGCATCTCTCACACTAAATGTTAAACAAACAATGAAGGGACATCAAATTTTACACTTACAAATGCAGCTAAAAATTATATTATTACACAATTCTTATTAAAAATTAAACAATTTGTAACTCTTTTCCGCACCACCATTGAGGTAGAGTTCATGGCGCGTTTTTTTAAAGTGGTATCCCCAGTAGGCCCAATTAACTTATTGACGAATTTAATAAAGATATAAGAGAGGTCCAACATTTGATGCTCATTGACCAGTTGGGAACCGGAAGTTTAACATGTTTTTGGATCAAAGATATTGAGCAAAATTCCAAATATGAAATATCACTTAGTTAATTTGTTATGAGTATGTAATATATAGGGTGTTGTATATTGAAATGCTGTATAGAATATAAATATTTAATTTTATAAAGCGTATATATGAGCATCTCAAGATAAAATCTGACGTACGATTTTCCATTGTAGTGTATAATGAGTTTAATTATTGATTAAACATTTTTAATAAGTAACTAAACAAAATTTACATGTAAATAATTGTTCGTGAAAAAAAACAGGTGAAATCATATTGTATTGAATAAGTATTGATCAATTTATTGATAATTTTGTAGCATATTAAACTGTTGAAAAACATAAATGTACGAAATCACAAATCGATTTTCCTCTGTTTTTGAGCGAATCTGTCGATAACTTCTTCCACCGTGATATCAATATCTCTGTTAATAATCATTAAAGCAAGTCCGTTCAGCCTATCTTCTCCAGATGAACTTCTAATCCAATTTTTCAAACGCCTCAAAGTTGAAAAACTACGTTCGTTGCTAGCAATGGACACAGCTTATGTTGCTCCTATCTTCAAAAATTTGAAAACGGTAGGAAGAAGTCCTTCGTTGCAAAGATTTAATGCGTGGATGAATGCCTTCGGATGAGTTTCTGCCCCAACCCAACGTTGTCTCCACAATAGGACTTCATTTATTACTATGGAAACAGCTGCCTCAGTAGCTGTTGGCCATTGATCCATTATTACTTCGACAGTTTCAGAAACAATACCAAGAACTTTTTCGGTGGCAACTTGGTCATTGACATTTTCAACTCCTTTTTTGACCAATTTTTCAGGGAGGATATTTTCAATAATTGACAAAGTCTTTTTGTGCTTGATGAATCTTTCAGATAAGAAAGATATGAAGTGATCGAGGAACGGTATGAATATTGATTGGCGATAATATTCTTCTGCCGAGCTGCTTTTGTAATTTTGTCGGTGTTTTTGACGTTGTACAATCCTGGGAACTTAAATTTTTTCTCCTATTGATTCAGCTAATGTTTCAGCATCAGCGAATACTTTTTTGAACTTTGATGCAACGTTTTCCCTCATTTCTTTCAACAAAACAGCCAAATCATCAGCCGCCGAAACAGCTGCAGAGAGATCAACACTTTTCCCTTGGAGGTAAGAAGTTAAAGGTTGTGTAAGAGAAAAAATTTCGGGGATTATTGTCATCGACACAATGAATGCTCCACTTTTCAAAGTATGTAGATAGCTAAAAGCATTTTTGGAATTTTCAGCGTTTCCACATTCATTAATTTTTTCCAAACTCAAACAAATAGGAACAAACATTTCTTTGAAGCAGATTACAGCATCAAGTCTTTCAGTCCATCTTGTTTCACACAATCTCGTCAATCGTTCCTTTTTTGTTGAACAATCCAACGTCTGAACGGCATCGTTGAGAATAGCTTCGCGTTTTGCAGAAGGTCTGAAGAAAGAAATGATCTGCTTTATCGATCCAAGACAATTTCTGATGAGAGGAACAGAGCACGCTTCACCAACAGCTAAATTTAAAGAATGACTAGAGTAATGGACATAAATTGGAGACGGATACTTTTCCATCACTGCAGTAGCACAACCATTCCATTCTCCACTCATTGCAGCTGCGCCATCGTAGCCTTGCAAAACCAAAAACTCCAGACGAACGTTTAATTTTTCAGAAATTTCTATCAATGACGAAGCAAGTCCTCTCCCAGTGCAATCTTCGATCGGGATGAACGTTAAAAACAATCCGGTCGCTAATTTTTTCGGTATAACGAGAACATGGAACTGTCGTTCCATCTGCGAGTAAAGTGCAGCACTTGCTTGCGTTAATTTTTGCAACAATTTTTTCAAGAATTATGTTCCCGCAAATCTCGATGAGCTCATTTTGAATTTGTGGACTAGTGTAAGTTGAAACACGATTTTTCAATGTTGCTGTTTGAAGTAAAAGTTGCTTTAATATTTGGTCGCCAGAATTCCTCCGAAATCTCAATAGAGATCTAAAGTTTCCATCGTTTTGGGCAGGAGTCTCGAGAGATATTGAACCAGAATCACGATGTCCTCTTAAAGCAATTTCTTGCCTACCGACAAAAATGATTGTTTCGACGATGGAACGTAAAATCTCTCGATTACGTATAATTTCAGCACTTTTTACGGTATTCAACTGCAAACTTACATCAACCATCCTTTGAAATTTTCTGCTGACACGATTGCAGTTTTATGATATTCGAGACCTTGGTGCATGCGGAAGTTTTCTTTAGCATCTTTCCACCGATGAAAAGGGAGTGTTACTAGAGATCGAACGGACGTGTGACTTCCTTTCCCAAATTCTTTCGAACTGAAGAAAATCCAATTATTGCAGAACGATGGATGGATGGTGATCCATTTTTTCAGAATATGCTAGCCAATAGAATTCGTCAAGCCATTTTGCTTGAAACTTTAGATTTCTCGGACCTCTGGCTGGAAATGCATGTAAATTTTCCGGCTTCCAACGATTTTTCAAGAAAAAGTCTTTCTCTTCATCCGTCAACTTTTTATCAAAATGAATACTGACATCTCTTGAACGAAGATCTATGTTCATACTGGAGCCTTCATCGGATTCTGTAGAAGAATTTTGATGGTCCGAAAACAACAACAACCGACGCTACGCTCGGAGCCTAAGAATTTATTTTCTTATAATAAGAAGAAACTTTCCTAGGTTCCGAGAGTAGTCGGTGGTAGTATCCTGATTCTCATTTCTCATCTCATCTCGGCTCATAATTATGATACCACAATTGATTATAGCATATATTCCAATGAAAAAATGAATAAAGAATGTGTGCATTGCAGAGCATTGAAATTTATGAACGAAACGCCTGCCATGTGCTGTGCTTCTGGAAAAGTTAAATTGCCTGCATTAGAACCTCCACCAGACCCTTTGCACTCATTAATTTATGGCAATTCACAAGCGTCAAAGGAGTTTTTGAAAAATATTCAAAAGTACAATTCGTGCTTTCAAATTACATCTTTTGGGGCTACAAATATTATAAGAGATGGATTTATGCCGACCTTTAAGATAATTACTTCTTAGTACTTACTATGCAATTTGATTTATGAGAAAAATGAAGCAAGCAAGTCGTCCCTGCCGACATTGAGTATACCCTGTACCAACTAGTTATATTAAATAAAATAAAATATCCTCGAAATCGTCATCAATTTCATGCAAAATTCTCTTTAACATGCAGCAACAGCAAACGCATGCTGTCTCGCTCACTCTTGCCAGCCGATGTCGCCTTGGCAATGCAGTGCAAAACTCATATAGCTATATCTTCGGTTTTTATTGTCCGATTTGGACAAAATTTGGTGAGCTGGTCCAGTTTGGGTATATAATTAGGTGTGCCAAGTAAGAATACGATATCTTTAATACAGCTCTAGTAATACGTTTTCGCGATTTGCGGGGGCGGAAGTGGGCGTGGCAAAAATTTGAAACAAACTTGACCTGTGTATGCATTAGACGCATGTTTACACCAAATTTGGTAGCTCTAGCTCTTATAGTCTCTGAGATCGAGTGTCTCATACGGACAGACGGACAGACGGACGGACAGACGGACATGTCTCAATCGACTCGGCTGTTGATGCTGATCAAGAATATATATACTTTATGGGGTCGCAAATGCTTCCTTCTGCCTGTTACATACATTTTAGCGACTTTAATATACCCTTTTACCCTATGGGTACAGGGTATAAAAATTCCAGATTCAAGGTCAGATACATATACCATAGGGCTGGGTCACTGTTGCCACTCCCAGATGCTGACCATCAGTTTTTACAAATATATTTCATTGGTGATGTTGATAGAGAATTGAACCAGCGCTGTGCAATCGCTACAAATGTTAGAAGAGAAATCTTGAGTGAGCTGCAAAGATTTTTCCATCAGCACAATGAATTGGTCAAATTATTCAAGAATGCACTGGATCAGATGCCCACCGGTGACCATAAAATCATAATACGTGCTGACAGAACACCACTCGGACAACATGCCAAGCGATTTAATGCACCAACAATCGATGAAGTTGCAATCGTAATAGTTGGAGAACAATTTCATCAAAGAGATATTGTTTTGCATCGCAAAGCTTTGCAAGCATTGAATCAAACATTACAGGATCTACGGGGCAATCAAGAATTATTTGGAGGTGCATTAATATTGCTATCTGGTGATTTTCGACAAACGCTGCCCGTCATTCCCAGATCAACTCCAGCTGATGAAATTAATGCATGTTTGAAAAGTTCATTTCTTTGGAGAAATGTTCAAAAGTTATCGCTTAACATAAATATGCGTGTGCGTCTTCAAAATAATCCAGCAGCACGTGAGTTTTCGGAGCAACTTCTTCAGATTGGCGATGGCGAAATTGAACGGGATTTAAATGGCTTTATCACGTTACCAAACAACTTTTGCATAATGTTGCCATCAAAAGAAGAACTAATTGATCACGTGTTTCCAAACATAGTTCAAAACTATACAAATCAGGATTGGGGGATTTGCCCAACGGTGAGGGAACGCGCAATTTTAGCACCAACGAACTCAAATGAATGAAGAAAAAAAATCAACAGAAAACCAGGGACAAAACAACGAAAGCAAACAAGGGGAAGTGAAATAATATACCACTAATTAAAGAGATACAAGGTGACATACAACACCCCCCCCCCCCCCCCCCCCCCCACCCCCCCCAAAACCCAGCGAGAAGAGAAAGAAAGAACTACAGAAAGTGCAGTGAGAAGTTAAATCCAAAGCCTCGGAACACAGACAATTGGAAATACCCTAAATAGAAGACGGATTATACCTTTAGCAAAGGAATAATAAAAGATTCTCCAAAGGTGGAAAAGAGGAAGTCAACGGACAAAGTAATAACTAAGACTCGGGGAAACAAAGTCCAGCGCAAAACCGAGTACACAATCGATACTGCTACAACAGAAGAAGTCGCAGTAAATTATCCTGTGGAATTTCTAAATTCTTTGGAGCTACCCGGTATGCCACCACATATTTTAAAATTGAAAGTGGGTTCCTCAATCATACTATTAAGAAATGTCAATGCACCAAAACTGCAATGGAACAAGACTTTGTATAAAAAAATTAATGCCTAATTTAATCGAAGCAACAATTCTAACTGGCAAAGAAAGAGGAGAAGTTGTATTAATACCAAGGATTCCATTGATATCAACTGACATGCCATTCGAATTGAAAGGTCTTCAATTCCCAGTGCGTTTATCATTTGCAATGACGATAAATAAAGCGCAAGGAGAAACCCTTCAAGTGTGTGGGGTAAATTTAGAAGAGCCGTGCTTTTCTCACGGACAATTATACGTGGCATGTTCCAGGGTGGGAGCACCAAATAATTTGTTTATTTATGCACCTGCAAACAAAACAAAAAATATTGTATACTCAATAGTATTAAACTAAGTTAAGTGCGTAGCAAAAAATTTGAAAATTGCCACGTCGAACATTTAATGGATGAACTAAACATTTAATTCGCCGGCAAGTAAAAAAGGGGGCAGAGCAACGCTTTAATATTTTAATAAATGAACTATAATATTTTTAAATATGATAAAAGAATCTTACTCTCATTGTGGGAGTCACATGTTGAGATAATACATTCATTTTTTTCTATATCTGTCATGCAACTTGTGGAAGTTTTTTGGCTCTCATTTTCCTCACTCGTTTCATTAATGGAATCGGAAAGTCTCGGCCGCTTTATCAACCACTTGTCCATTTTAGTTTAATACACTATAATATTCTTGGGAATGGCTTACTGAACTGAACCACTGAGCTTGATCATTCAATATGGCTCAGTTTGACTCACTAGCTTATTTTGGCACACTAGCTAATTTTGGCACACTAGCTCAGTTTGGCTCACTAGCTCAGTTTGGCTCACTAGCTTACTTTGGCACACTAGCTCAGTTTGGCACACTAGTTCTTATGGCTCATTTTGCGTTCTTCTCAATTGGCGATCGCAAAGTGAACTCATGGGGCTATCTGCAAGTGAGCCATATGAGTGGCTCACTTCCAAAAAAAGACCGAATGAGCCGGTTCATCTCAATGAGCTGCTTTTGCCCAAGTGTACACTATAACCTAGATATTCAAAATGACCATTGAATGTTTTTTTTTTCAATATAAACCATCGTATTTTTAGATAATCAATGTTCGAAAATAAAAAAAAAAAATTTGGGCATACCTTAAATAGCGAACGTTTGAGAAGTAATAAAAACGTACTAGGCTATTGTTCACGTCAACAATGGAAAATCTACGGCTCGAAAAGTTTTGATTTTTTGTTTACGAGTATATTTACTTCGCCACAGAGTACGACAGAGTTTGTGAGTTATAGGTTAGATTCTGCCCAAACTCAGACCAATGATGATTTTTATATTCTCTATGGAAACTTACTTTCGAATGTTAAACAGCTTTAATCAGATTTCCCTTCCCAATGGCGTCACATGTGCGTGCAGCAGAAGCAGAAACACATACATTCGCAATAATCAGATTTTGTGTGCTTCTATGTATTTTCTGATTTGTCGAAAACCGCGAACTTTCGAAATTTTGAATATAAAAAATAACTTTTCGTATCAATTAAACAAAAATGAAAGGGTTTAAATCATACTTTTAATCGAGCATTGCAAACCCTTCTAGCAATTGAGTTGGTTTGATGGCTGAATCAATTTTATAAAAAATGAACCAATTTTGTTTTTTTTTCTTGGTGGGGGGGGGGGGGGGGTTTATCCCCAAACATTTGGTGTGAACATCCGAACTATGCCTCGGCAGATCATGTTTGTTTCAAATTTCAGCCACGCCCACTTCCGCCCTTGCAAATGAAAAAAAATTTTCAAATGAATTTACGAGAGCTGTATTAAAGATATCGATTTTTTTGTAGACCTAAATATATAGCTAAACTGCACATAACCTAACAAATCGGGCAATAAACATCGGAGATATACCACGAAACGCTAAGGGCGTCATTGGCTGGGAAGAGGGGATTTTCTATTGAATTGATGGTGATCTGGATGGGATGGGAATACCCAATGTTGGCAGGGACGACTTGCTTACTTCCTTTGTAATCTCTTCATCCGTTTAGCGTTGTTTTTGAGTTTTTAACGCGTACTTTTACTTTAGGTTAAATATCAGCTTTAAGAAAACTTTAAATTTCAAGGAAATGCATATCTTTTGAAATGGGACAGTTAATTTAACCAGGCCTTTGGTAAAACATGTCCAAAATTGCCAAGATATTTGCTTTTACTAAAAAAATGAAGCACAAGTCGTCCTTGCCGACGCACAGTTGGACCTCTGCCCGGATAGCTGACCAAAAATCATTTTTGGGCAAAAGTCAAATCGACAGATAATACTTTAGAAGTTATGGATCCAAAATATTAAACAACTGATGTTGAATATTTTTTTCTTTTTTCGAAAACAAGATCAAGATCGTGACCTTATTTACAAATGGCGCATTAGACTTTGAATAACTCAGTAAATTGGAGACGTTTCAAAAATACACTAAATTTTCGCACTTTTTCAACTTTGGTGTAGTAGATTCAACAGAGCTTCACGATGGGACCATATACATGTGATAGAGGGAATATTCACCTATTAGACCTATGTATATAGCAAAAGCCAAAAACTAGTGCAACCTTGCGTTAAAAACGCGTTCCAGGAACAAGGAAGAAGAAGAGCGCATGCAAATTTGGCAAACTGTTATTTGCTATAGAAGCTATAGCATATAGTCAACCGATTTGGTTGAAAACACTCAAGTGATTACTCTGAAATTATATTTCTGACCGATCGTTTCTATGGGAGATATACGATTTAGTTATCCGATCAGGAAGAATTCGAGATACACAACGCCTGCAAAAAGACCAAAACCTATGTGCAAAATTTCAGCTCTGTAGCATTAGGGGCTCGAAGGAGACCAAAATTAATATACCTTTTTAAATTTTAAAAAACCCTTCATTACTTTAGAAGATATGATTTTTGACAAGCGAAATGAGATTTTTGACAAGCACTATGAGACGTTGATTATACCCTAAAATACCCCTAAAATGAAATTCGCCCAACATGCAGCAGCAGCAAGCGCATGCTGTCTCGCTCACGACTGCCTGCCAATGACGTCCTTGGCGTTTCTGTACAAAACGGTTATGGGTATATCTCCGATCTTCATTGTCTGAATTGGACTTAATTTGGTGACATTAATCGACTCGGCTAGCGATATAAAAATAGGATATAAAAACAGTTTATTATGTTTTACACCGCGCTAAAGAGGAGGGAACACTAGATGGAAGACCCTGTAAGCCACCACCAAGGGCTGAGCGTATACTAAAAAATCCAAAACTACGACCGGAACGCTTGCTTGTGAACTACAGGAGGAGTCCGACGTGAATTCTCCTTTTCTCAGAAGCCAAAACTATCGCAGACAGCGCTTCAGTAATAAGTTAGTTTTCATTGCAATTGCATCTTACTTTAATATAAATAAATAAATTTCTCATATTAGGGAACGTTGTTTTCGTCATGAACATCCAGCTTAAAATCAACTGGAGATATCTGATTCTTAGTTTGGGATAGAGGGATCTATCTTTGATCTTCGAAATCAAATCGAATAGTTTGCTTTATAAAGTCGTTTTTCTACAATTACTTCTTTAAATTGAAGAAAATTATAGGATATATTTTCGTGACCTTATTTACAAATGGCGCATTAGACTTGTTAGATCGGACAATACGAAGTATAAAGAAATAAATAAGAACCAATCCACTTTTAGCCCACCATATAAGCAATCGACTTAAACACCACACGAATAATTTATTTCCCCACCACTCAATAGAATATATGCATATAAATATAGATCGATTTCACTTCTTTCTTACAAATATTTCTTTTTCCTAGTTTGTTCCTTTGAATAGTCAAACAGATGACCCAAAATTGTAATATTTGCCACAGGGGTAACTCTCGGAACATATAGATCGAGGTGAGCAAGGAAATCAGATTCGGTCAACAGGGGTGGCAACGAGTCACCAACTGTGATGTTCTTTGAAAGGTAATTGCCCTGAAAGAGAAGAAAAGTAACACTTTTACCTTATTGAGATACATCCTTATATCCGTACATACCTTAGCAAAGGGACATTTTATTATGGCATTTGTGCCACGGGTCAAACTATTAACCAATAGATCTATTAGGGCCTTTCTCTTACGCTCTCGCAGAGTCTTGCATATATCGAATGTAATGTCAAATATTTTGGTAAAAACCTTTTTAGAATTTGGTATAGACACTCTGAGTGATCCTGTTAACATTGTAATCTTTTGTGCAATTCGAACTGAGCCATCGAAACTTCGATTGCGTGGCGTTGAAACTTTACAAGCGAAATGAGAGATAAAGCTTGAATTGGATTCACAATCCAGTTGACGAATCTCTATGTAATATCCCAGGTGCTATAGGGTAGGCATAATGTTTGTTTAAAGGAAATCAATTCTAATCGTTCAATCGACTTACAGGTAAAAGTTGAGCTGTCAAATACTGCTGCCAGATGCAAGCCACAATGATGAAGCGCAAGCTTAATAACAACATTTCTCCAACTTCTCTTGGCTTAGACTAATTAGGTAACTACATAATCAAAGCTGATCCCCAATGTTGGTTAAA
Organism: Drosophila saltans; assembly: GCA_018903575.1. Classification (NCBI taxonomy): domain Eukaryota; kingdom Metazoa; phylum Arthropoda; class Insecta; order Diptera; family Drosophilidae; genus Drosophila; species Drosophila saltans. The sequence goes on along the minus strand of JAEIGH010000493.1, from coordinate 2,670 downwards.
TGCTTTTTGTTTAATGGCAATTTAATTGTAATGCGATTGGTAATACACTCCATATTTGCATTTAATGACACATTTAACCAACATTTAGATTGGGAAAAGGGGTTAACTGGAAATGGTTTTGCTTAAATTGAGTTTGTCAGTGGTTTTGACCACAGATCAGTATCAATACAATACAATGCCACTTAATGTGGTTTATTTACGCATGATCATGAGATCATTGGCGTGAAGGGCATTAGCAACACTTTTGTCATTGGTAATACTATAAGCCATTCCGAGGCTGGGAAATTGCATAAAATCGTATCATTGCGTTTAATATTTATTTTCGTTTTCGTTTGTTTTTCCCTCATCGGTAGTGCAATAGGTGTAGTTCGTTAAATTTACTTAAGACTACAAATTATGGAAATAAAGTTTTATAATGTTGTTTTTCTTTTTTTATTTTGTTGGTTTTTGGCATTCCAGGCAGTGCGTAATACTTTTTTGAAGCGAAAGATGAAGAAGAGGAGCTAATTTGGAATATACATATGTAACTATATGTAGGTAGAAACTATTTAATATTTTATTGAGGAGCTACTGGCAGATGATCACCTTCTGGCTGGAAGCCATTCTCATCGGCCACATATCGCAGGGTAATGATGTTGCCATCGGGATCACTGTAGCTATAGGAACCGGTCTGAACCAGAACCAATTCTTCATGCTCATCAATAATCTGTCCATCGGCACTTTCACTTTTGGGTATAATGATCTTCTTCAGATATCCAATATTCTCAACCCGAATGCCATTCGATGTTTCGTAACTAGAATATAACATCGGAAGGCAATCATTTTGCGCCATTCTCGGCTACTATGTCTGTCTGACTTACCTGCTATTGAATGTACCATCAGCATTATTCACATTGTCCTGTTTGATAATGGTGGCTGCTGTTGTTGTTGTAGTTAGTGCTGCTCCTGCACGCTGTTCCTGCGGCCTGGCCAGGACATAGCTTAACAACATGGCTGAGCAGACAATGCAAATGAACTTGTACATTTTGTTGGTTTTATCCTTTGGGCGAGTGATGAGTGTTTTGTGTGTGTGTGTGTGTGTGTGGGTGTTCTTCTACCTGTTGAATTTGGCGACTGATGTCCGACCAAGCAGATTTCAGCTCTTTTATAGTAGTTCTCTTCTCACTCTTTTTTGCCATCGTCTCCATTACCGATGGGCGCACTTAGATAAGCTTCGCGGTACTTCTCGCCATAAAATTACGAGCGGGCGCAATGAGTAACAACAAAAGACAAAAACATATATACATTCATATATACATATGTATATACATATGTGTACATCAGATCGGAACCATACCGCCAAAGAGATGAAGATGAAGAGCGACGATGTCAACAGGTGACATGCCAAGCTGAGCGACATGTCTCTTTTGGTCTGTCTCTCCCTTTACTACGTGATTTGTATATAATTCTTTCTTGTCATACCCTATCGCAAAAGAGGGTAGGTCAATTTGGACCATAACTTTGCAATCCAAAATATGAAATATGTATATATACGGTACCTGTATATTTGATCTCGAAGTTAAACTGATAATTAACGTTTTCGTTCAATCGTACAACTACATATATAACATAAATCTTTTGAAAAGGGTATACCAGTTTCGTCATCTGTACTTTTAGGTTATTTTAATTCATTTGCTTGGGCAAGTTCCGTTGAAATTTTTTTTTAGATTTGTTCCGTTAAGGATTTTGAGAGAAAGATGATCTATGGATTGCAAATTCCAGACACGTTTTAATTATGGAAACAATTTGCCAAATGGCCAATAGATCTAACGGTCAACAGTCGGCAAAGAAACACACAGAGAGGAAGGGCTATAAAACAAAATTGATAAAAGTTTTGCCTATATGTATATGCTAGGAATATTAACCACGATTTATGTCACAGATAAAGAAAATGTTAAATAATAATGGTCAATGAACTTTTCTAGTGAATTGTTGACAAAAGCCCAAAAGTAATCGACATACTTTCTAAGCCCACACATTGGAATTTCTTTCGTAACGAGTAATTGCAGTTTCAGTTAACAACAAATTAAGACTCATTCTCAAGAATGAAGATCTCTCACTTTCAATTTCATTAACTGGGCATTACATAATCTCGTATTTTGTTTAATTCCTAACCTAAACTTGACTCTGCACTTGTTAACCTTGAGCATCATCCGATGATCATGATGATGCCCCTCCCAATTCGGAGCATTCAGTGTACTTTAGTTGAAAATCTTGCTTATTCATCACTTAGCTCTCAATTAGTGACTGTTTAGCAGGTCTTCTCTGTACTGCAGATTTGTGTGCAAAAAGAGTGCCAAAAACTAAAAACTTAATGCTAAATAAAATCAATTTAACACACACCACCATTAGGTCAGGCCAAGCCAATACAAACGTACTTACAAAAGTTAATATCTCTATAGATGAGAAAACTTATTTTACGATTCGGCGGGGGTTTACAAGACGAAGACTCTATTGGCCATCATTATACCCTGTACCCATAGGTTAAAAGGGTATATTAAAGTCGTATAACAGGCAGAAATATACATTTCTGACCCCATAAAAAATACAAATTCGTGATCAGCATCACTAGCCGAGTCGATTGAGCCATGTCCGTCTGTCCGTCCGTCCGTCTGTCCGTTGGTGTGAACA
>JAEIGH010000788.1:0-11377 GCA_018903575.1 Drosophila saltans | reverse complement strand
TAACAACAAATCTAAAAAAATAAGAAACTCACAAGAAAAAAAAAATAAGAAACAAATACAAAACAAAAAATATTATATCAACGAACAAATAATAAAACAAATCTTCAAAATAAATAAAATGGTTCATCCACCACTCACCGAATCTAGTATGGCGGAAGCTGTCCACCAACTTGGAAGTGTTGAAAAATTCAACGGCAATCCCGATGCACTATTCACCTTTATAAATCGTATTTTACTGATGATACCCGTCAAAAACATGTGATACTTGGGTACATTGATCGCAGTATCAGCGGTGAAGTTATACGTACCCTGGGAACAACAACCTTAACTACCTGAACCGACCTGCGAAACCAGCTGATATTGAATTTAAAACCGCGGACACCCAATGAGACGCTGTTGGAGAATTTCCGTAACACCCCCTACAAAGGCAACATCCGAGAATTCCTGGACGAAGCAGAACGCAGAAAACAAAAGTTAATGAGTAAGCTAGAATTAGAAAACGATACATATGAAAAAACATATTTTAACAGACTCATAAAGTCAAGCACTGAGAAATTAATACAAAAATTACCCATGCAAATATATTTAAGAATCGTAAACACTAATATCCCAGATTTACTATCATTGAAAAGTTTCTTACAAGAAAAGGGCCTAGTTGAAGATATTATTGATATGCATAAGTCAACCCACAAACAACACACATTTGAGAAATCATTTAAAACCCCCTATCAAACTACTAACAACACTCAAAGATTCCCTACACTTCTTCAACCACGTTATGATCAGTTCGTACCTCAACCCAATTATAACCCAACACCTTATCAACCAGTTAATCACCACCCAAGATCTAATATAACACCCCCTAACAATCAATTTAGACCAAACTACCAACGACCATACTACCAAATTACCAACGGCATAACGTTATGATCAGTTCGTACCTCAACCCAATTATAACCCAACACCTTATCAACCAGTTAATCACCACCCAAGATCTAATATAACACCCCCTAACAATCAATTTAGACCAAACTACCAACGACCAAACTACCAACGACCATACTACCAACGACCAAATTACCAACGGCATAACATTTTTGACGCTAACAGATTCCGACCCAATCAAAACATGACTAATAACCACGTATAACAAACAAATTCGGGCATATTGAACGCACCTACAAAACGAATTAGGCCATCAGGTAGCGGACAGAGTAGGATGGACTGGTCCGAAAATTTTCATCAGACAGCCTCGGAACCAATTCATCAGATAGATCAAACAGAAGAAACCCCTATATCTTATTAACTATAAACAACAGAGCTCTTAAATGTATCATTGGTACAGGTTCTTCAATAAACCTTATCAACGAAAACTTCTTTAATTTCCCCGAAACCTCAGAAAAATTGAATGTTCAGACGATAAAAGGCGTAATTAAGCTATAATAAAAGCATTTCCTTTGCACCCAGCAAACTATGTCAAACAACCCAAAAATTTTATTGTCATTATACCCTGTACCCATAGGGTAAAAGGGTATATTAAAGTCGCTAAAATGTATGTAACAGGCAGAAATATACATTTGTGACCCCATAAAGTATATATATTCTTGATCAGCATCACTAGCCGAGTCGATTGAGCCATGTCCGTCTGTCCGTCCGTCCGTCCGTCCGTCTGTCCGTCTGTCCGTCTGTCCGTCTGTCCGTCCGTATGAACACCTAGATCTCGGAGACTATAAGAGCCACCAAATTTGGTGTGAACATGCGTCTAATGCATACACAGATCAAGTTTGTTTCAAATTTTTGCCACGCCCATTTCCGCCCCCGCAAATCGGGAAAACGTATTACTAGAGCTGTATTAAAGATATCGTATTCTTACTTAGCACACCTAATTATATACCCAAACTGGACCAGCTGACCAAATTTTGTCGAAATCGGACAATAAATATCGGAGATATACCTATATGAGTTTTGCACTGAATTGCCAAGGCGACATTGGCTGGCAAGAGTGAGCGAGACAGCATGCGTTCGCTGTTGCTGCATGTTAAAGAGTACTCTGCATGAAATTGATGGCGATTTCGAGGATATTCTATTTCATTTAAGATAACTAGTTGGTACAGGGTATACTCAATGTCGGCAGGGACGACTTGCTTGCTTCATTTTTCAACTACGTATGATATACTAATAGGCAGAAATTACCTCAAAGCAAGTCAAGCTCTTATTCATTATAAGATAAAATAATTGATAATGTTACACACATTATCAAATCATAAATTCTATTTTAAGTTCACCAACAATAAAGACGAGACATCAGAATCAATTCCCTATCCCCCTGCAGATTTTGACTACGATGCATTTGCATACGAAATAAATAACAACATTGAAGAAAATAATGAATTCCGATTGGAACATTTAAATTCAGAAGAGAGAGAAAAGTTAAAAAAAATGTTATATGTCTTTAGCGATATTCAGTACAGGAAAGGTGAAAATTTGACTTTTACTAGTACCATAAAGCATACCATTCGTACTAAACACGAAGACCCTATCTATACGCACCCTTATAAACATCCCCAAATTTTTGATGAAGAAATTAATAAACAAATTAATCGCCCTATCGTTCACCAATATGGATCGTATCTAAGAAAGAGGACGCATCCAAAGAAAAAAAGTCCCGTTTAGTCATAGACTATCGCAATTTAAATGACATTACCGTTGACGATAAATACTCAATACCCATAATGGATGAAATTCTTGACAAATCAGGAAAATGTCAGTATTTTACAAAGATTGACCTTGCCAAGGGATTCCATCAAATTCAAATGGACCCTAAATCTATTGAAAAAAACCGCTTTCTCAACAAAACATGGGCATTTCGAATTCACACGAATGCCATTCGGCTTGAAAAACGCACCAGCCACATTCCAAAGATGCATGAATAATTTGTTAGAAGATCTTATCTACAAAGATTGTTTGGTTTATTTGGATGATATTATCATTTACTCCACTTCATTGGAGAAACATTTAGCATCAATCCAAAAAGTCTTTACTAAATAACGCAAAGCAAATCTAAAATTACAGTGAGATAAGTGCGAATTCTTGAAAAGGCATTAATCCTATTTTTTTTTTATTTTTTTTTTAAATTCCCGTATCCGTAAAGACCGAAAGAAAACAAATCATTTTTAGGCTTTTGCGGATTCTACCGCAAATTTATTCCTAATTTCGCAAAGATTGCAAAACCTTTAACTCTTGGATTAAAGAAAGGATCCAAAATTAACAAAGACAACCCAGATTATAATTCAGCCTTTGAGAAATTAAAGCTTCTCATCACCAATGATCCCATAGTCGCTTACCCTTGCTTCAAAAAAACTTTTTCCTTAGTATTTTTTTAATATTCCAACAAGCTTAAGTTGAAATTGTATGTTCCAATAGCCGAACCAAAACTTTAAGAACAACTTCCAAACTAAAAGACATACCCACTTATGCAGAATTTAAAGAAATTAATTTAAAATGAAGCAAGCAAGTCGTCCCTGCCGACATTGAGTATACCCTGTACCAACTAGTTATATTAAATGAAATAGAATATCCTCGAATCCCCATCAATTTCATGCAGAGTACTCTTTAACATGCAGCAACAGCGAACGCATGCTGTCTCGCTCACTCTTGCCAGCCGATGTCGCCTTGGCAATTCAGTGCAAAACTCATATAGGTATATCTCCGATATTTATTGTCCGATTTCGACAAAATTTGATCAGCTGGTCCAGTTTGGGTATATAATTAGGTGTGTTAAGTAAGAATACGATATCTTTAATACAGCTCTAGTAATACGTTTTCCCGATTTGCGGGGGCGGAAATGGGCGTGGCAAAAATTTGAAACAAACTTGATCTGTGTATGCATTAGACGCATGTTCACACCAAATTTGGTGGCTCTTATAGTCTCCGAGATCTAGGTGTTCATACGGACGGACAGACGGACGGACGGACGGACGGTAATGGCTCAATCGACTCGGCTAGTGATGCTGATCAAGAATATATATACTTTATGGGGTCAGAAATGTATATTTCTGCCTGTTACATACATTTTAGCGACTTTAATATACCCTTTTACCCTATGGGTACAGGGTATAAAAAATGAAGCAAGCAAGTCGTCCCTGCCGACATTGTGTATACCCTGTACCAACTAGTTATTATATTAAATGAAGTCAAACACCTTCGAAACAGCGATAAATTTCATAAATAATTTTCTTTAACATGCCGCAACAGTGAACGCATGCTATCTCGCTCACTCTTGCCAGCTAGTGTCGCCTTGGCAATTTAGTTCAAAATGCACATTCGTATATCTCCGATATTTATTGTCCGATTTCGACTAAAATTGGTCAGATGATGCATATTAGCCACATTATTAGGTGTGCCAAATAAGAATGTGATTCCTTAAAAACTGCTCTAATAATTTGTTTTTTCTGAAAATTTTAAACTCTCTTGATCTGCGTAGTCACTAGACAAATGATCGAACAACCTCAAAATCGCAATCAATTCAAAACAAAATTCCGCTTTACATGCAGCAGCAGCGAACGCATGCTATCTCGCTCTTTCTTATCTGCCAATGCCGCCTTGGCAATTCAGTACAAAACGGATATAGCCATATCTCCGATTTTTATTGTCCGATTTTAACAAAATTTGCTCAGCTGGGCCAGTTTGGGTATATAATTAGGTGTATCAAGTTGGAATACGATATCTTGAAGGCAGCCCTAGCTATGGTTTTTTTCAAATTGCGGGGGCGGAAGTGGGCGTGGCTAAAATTTAAAACAAACTTGAACTGCTCTGACATTAGACGGATGCTCACACTAAATTTGGTAGCTCTAGCTCTTATAGTCTCTGAGATCGCGTGGCTCATACGGACAGACGGACAGACGGACATGTCTCAATCGACTCGGCTGTTGATGCTGATCAAGAATATATATACTTTATGGGGTCGGAAACGCTTCCTTCTGCCTGTTACATACATTTTAGCGACTTTAATGTACCCTTTTACCCTTTGGGTACAGGGTATAAAAAGATTCCGCATTTATAAGCGTAGCACTCCAAAATTGGCTTAACTCTGAAAACGTTAAAATAAGTATAACAACGACTAAAAATGGCATTTCTGATATAAAAATATTTCATAGAATCAAGCATAGAAGATAAACAAACTAAGTTCGAAACCATCTTTTATACATTTGACAACAAATACTCAAGCTAATAAAATAAATCAAATTGACAAATTAAATAAAAATAGAAACGACTTCGATATAAATACAAAATATAAGCAAGCCCCGTTAGTTAGAAGTAAAACTACTACACCATTTAAGAAAACAGGAAAAATTACCCAAGTTGACGACAAACATTTCATTGAAGCAAACAGAGGAAGACAAACTACACACTACAAATCAAAATTCAAGAAAAAAAAGAAAATTCACCAAAGCAAGTATACTGACTAATTTCAGACATTTCAATATTACTGCTTCTACTCATATCGATGGCATTCCTAACGCATACGCAAAGTATAGAAATTAATCCCATCAAAGCACCAAACGGCTATCGTATATTTAAAACAGGAATTATGGACTTACCCTCAGATTAACAGTTCATTATCTAACCGTAAATTTAACCAAAGTACAAATCACCTACAACAACTTGTTAGAGCAAACAGAACCATATAAAAATTAAATGTACATCCAATACCTAACTGAGAAATTAAATCGTGAAATGAATGGCATCAGAATAATAAAGAGAAACAAAAGAGGACTTATGAACTTTGTAGGTACAGTAAACAAATATCTATTTGGTACTTTAGACCAGAACGACAAAGAAGAACTAGAAGACAAAATTAACAGTTAAACAGCAAATAATGCCCAAAACGACGAACTTAACCACATTATAGAAGCAGTCAACAAAAGCATCGAAATATTAAACAACCTCACCATTAGTCAAGATTCAGACAAAAAACTAAATATCCTTGCATTTAACTTAGAGCATTTTACAGAACACATAGTAGACATAGAATTAGGCATACAGTTGACAAGACTCGGAATATTTAACCGAAAGCTTTTGAGTCGATATAAATACTGAAAAAATTCTAAACATAAAAACATCTACTTGGTTGAAATCGGATACGAACGAAATACTAATAATCTCGCACATAACTAGTCTAATATCCAAAACCCCACTTTTCAAAATTATCCCCTACCCAGACGATAACAATAATACTTTAACAGAAAATGTTAAAAACAAATTTAAAACAAAACTGTAATCAAAATAAAATATTTGTAGAGGGAAATAATATTATTAAGATATACGATTGTACCATTAAGTTAAACGAAATATCAATAGTAAACTCATTTTAAGATTACTCACAAAATATCTATGTAACAAATAATGTAACAAAATTGGAACCTATTTCTTACTTACAAACGAAACAAATCATTTTCGAAAAAAAATCTTGAAATTAAAAAAAATCAACTTTAAACCAAAATATAAAATTATTTATATATATATTGTAAGGAAGTTTTCCGGCTGGGGTACAAATCTCAGTCTCCCCAGGGTCTTCCATTACCGAATATATGTAATAGAATGCCGAGACCAGAGATTTGTTTGAGCTACAGTTGGTGTTAATGATGTAGAGTTGGGATACCGCTGACGATTGCCCGAAAGGAAGAGGAGGGGATAGAAAGAGAAAGAAAGCATACCTACAAATACGAGGGGACCCTACATGACACACTTAGACCTGTAAGTCGGTTAGGGTGTAACCCGGACACCGACTTACAACTACACTACTATAAGCACAGAGTCACAAAAGGGGAACATGAACATAAGTCGGTTAAGGTGTAACCTGGACACCGACTTAATACAATACTACAGGAGGATGTCCCAAGATTTACGTGGTGATCGATTAGGGTGTAACCCGGACATCGATCACCCCATAAATCTCGGTCGCATGCCGATAGACACAGGACGCCATAACAGTCAACAAGGGTGTAACCCGGACGTTGACTGTGCTGGCTCCTTGGCATTGGGTAGGGTGTAACCCGGATGCCAATGCCAGAGGAGAAACAAATACTAACTACTACACATACATAAGGGATTTGAGATGGAGGGAAGGATAGGGAGAGAGTTAGTTATTCCTGATTTTACCCCAATAATTATGATACTAGATCTTTAATTCATTATAAATTTTATTATATATATAAAAAAACATTCTTTTGAATAACTAAGCACACACTAGAATCATAGTTGTTATTAGAACAAGGGGGAGGGGTAACCATTGGGCCTCATGGTCAACTCACCCGGTATGCTGTACACCCACACTTAATTTATTTCCTTATGCACTTTATCCCGTTTATTTATCTCATGATTAGCACTGGGATAACTCCGTCTTTTGTATATTTATTATCCTTCTATGAGGTCCTTGAGATTTTATTACATCACCATTTGCACTTTGATCTTGGAATCTTCTTTGCTGCCGTTCACGTTAAGGGTTGTTACCTGAGTGATTTCTCATCTCTCAATTCCGCCGTCGCTGGCCACTATTTCTCGAACTTTTGATTTTCCTCTCTGCCCCGGCTCTGTCTTTGCCTGACGCGGCCTGGCATGGACCAATCAAAAGCTCCCACGCCAGCAATTATTTGTCATGTAGACACTTTTGAGTCCCGTTGGGCGAAGCAGGGCATAACAAAACTGCGCAAAAGCAGCGGCGTCGATCTTGGTGGAAGTCCCGTTATGCTCGCGCCTCTCTCGGATTTCTGCCTGTGTGGGTGCGTAAAAATATAAATTTCTCCAATCCACTCCGCAAATTGTTGTTGCAATAAAGGTTCTTCCTTTTATCATTGTCACCGAACAGCTGGCTTACTTCAGTGTTGATCACTGGAGAAAATCATAAGGGGACACCTGCCCAAACCCGGCAGGTGGCGCCTCTGGACTTTTAAATTCAAATTATAATAATTCTAACCGCCATAACCCTATAGGCAGTTACTTCTAAGTCTGAATTTGAATACAGGTATCGACAACAGGCGAAAATGGAAAACTTCGTAGCGTCCATGGATCAGCTCCATCGTCTGGTTGGCGTGGATGTATGCGATCTTTGGTAAGCGCTCTCGGCTCAGAGAGTTCCCAATGGCGCCCACTGCTCCCATAAGCGGAGCTCAAATTAGGTCGAATAATAATCCAGGGGAGGCACCAGGAAATGATGAAAGCCTATTGACGACGGAAATTGTCGAATTAGATGAATTTGGCAGACTAATTCACGAAATGGCAAACATGTTCAACAAGAAAGAAGATGGAAAACCACCGGTGCGTCATATAAATATGAACACCAAACAGGCAATTGTCCGCATGAAAGAGCTTCATGATTTGCTCTGTCTAAAATTGCTAGCTGGAGATTTCGCAAAAAACGAGAAGAAAATAAACTCAGCAACCCAGACCACGCCCAATGGCAAGAACTTAGGCAACAAACATGGTGAAAACATCTCTTCCATGATAAACTCTGTCGATACTCCAAAACGGCACAGAGAAAAGGCGGATGCACAGCGGAAAACTCCACCAAAGCGGCAACGTAATGGGGAGAAAACCAATCAGTCTTACGCAGCACAACTGGTTCAACAGACTCCACTCTCCCAGAGTAGCTCTGAAACAAGGAAAAATACAAGCGGGGATGCATCTAAGTGGCAACAGGTACTAAACAAGCGACAAAAGAAGCCGTGAGAACGAAAAGGAAGATCCATCTTGATCAAAGGCCAGGAAGGCTATTCATATGCCCAGATCCTCGGCATGGTCACAAGAAGAGAGAACGGCAAATTGAACGGGGTGAAGGATAAGGTCAAGCGTGCGAGGAAAACTGCCAGAGGCGAGCTACTGCTTGAATTGAGCGACATCAGCGGAGCTAGCAGTCAAAAGCTCAAGGATGAGATAAGAAATGTTCTAGGCCAAGTAGCCAACGTTAGAGCCGTTGGCGACGAAACCTGGCTCGAGGTGCGAGATCTAGACTGTCTGGTCACCGCGTCAGATGTAAGTGCTGCCATTGAGACAGAATTGGGCAGGAAGTCCATTGATTTTGAGTATGCCATGGGAAATTGCACTGATACTGCTGGCAAAGAAAAACCTAAGAGTCGGCTGGTCTAGCTGTCGAATAAGAGAAAGGCAAGGGCAGAAGATATGCTACAAATGCCTAAATTTTGGCCATAAAGTAGCAGAATGCACGAGCAAAATATACTGAACCAACTGGTCTTTAAAATGTGGGCAAACATCCGACAAAGCGGCAGAATGCAGTAATGAATTAAAATGTTTTAATAGTTCAGCCGCAAATCGTGAAGAAATGAAGCACTACCCTGGTAGCAGATTCTCCAACTTAATCTTAACCATTGAGCAATGGCTCAAGACTTACTGGAGCAAATGGTGCGAGAGCTTAATATCGACGTTGCAATCCTGAGCGAGCCTTACAGAAGTCGCGCGGTAAGTTCATGGGTCTGCGATGTAACGGGTAAGGCGGTCATATGGAACTGTGGAATGAACTTACCAGCGCCAATAGAAATGCAACACTCCTCTATCGGCTTTGTGCTTGCTAAAGTTAAAGACATTTGGCTCTACAGCTGCTATATGGCACCAAGCCTACATATAAACGAATTTGAAATGGCACTTGATCGGCTTGTCACAGATGCTAGAGGGAAACAAAAAGTAATAGTAGCTGACGACTTCAACTCCTGGTCAGAGGAATGGGGAAGCAGCCAAACGAACACCAGAGGCCGCACCTTACTGGAGGCTTTTGCAACGCTAGATCTCACGGTGCTGAACACAGGTTCGGAGCACACCTTCCAAAGAGCCGGGTACGGTTCCGTTATAGACATCACATTCATAAGCAGAGACTTATTTCATTCGGCCAGATGGGAGCTTAGCAAAAGCTATACAGCGAGCGACCACAACGCTATTATTTGCACAAAAGGCAATGCACCAACATGAAGACTTGCTCCGTCGCAAAGATGCAAACAATATAAAATAGACACTCTCAATCCTGTAATTTTTAGGTCGGCTCTAACTATTCCTTCACTAGTTAGATTGTTAAACGAAGGAGAGTCAGCAGCTTGTGACGCCAGTATGCAGACCCGCAGGAGTCATAGTCGGCACCATCAAGAAGTATACTGAATATCGGAAGCAAGAAAAGAATGTCTTAATGCTAGAAGATGCTATCAAAGAGCGCGCGGAAGAGGAGATTTCCCAGCACTACAGATGCAGTACGCATGCAAACGAAAAGTTTTAAAAATGCAATAAAGGAAAGTAAACGAAAATCCTTCATAGAACTCTGTGACGCAGCAGAAAATGACATCTGGGGGAAAGCGTTTAAAATGGTGACCAAAAAATTCAGAGCCAACAAACAGGCTGTCCCAGAAGAAGCCAAACTTAAACATATCTTGGAAACTTTGTTCCCTAATACCTCATCAGTAGGCCCAAGGAGACCAACACATCAGTCATCGGCAGCGAATGAGTCTGTCACCACAGAGGAACTATTATCAACCGCAGCAAACCACAAAGCGCCTGGCCCAGACGGGGTACCAAATAAAGCTTTAAAACTCGCTGTTTCTATCTGCCCACATAAATTTGCAGAAGTATTTAACCAATGCATAGCCGAATGCTCTTTTCCCAACTGCAGGAAAATCCAAGACTTGTTACTTATTCCCAAACCAAACAAAGCCGCACGACTAGAATGGGCAATCAAGCAGGCAGGCGACCTAGCTCCCCTACAATTTGGATTCCGCAACAACAAATTAACTGTTGAAGCCTTACAAATCGTCGTTGATATCGCAACCAAAGCCATAGAGGGACAATGTTGGAAAGGAGGAAACAAACAGTATTGTCTAATTACCACACTAGACATAAAAAATGCCTTTAACACGGCCAACAGGAGTCGGATATTCGAGGCACTCAAATGGTTCAAAGTTCCCGAAAATCTCATTTCTATGATATAGGACTATTTTCGAAATCGCGAAACACCAAGAATGGTAACGAATAAAAAAAAAAAAAGAGGGTTTTCTAGGGCACAGCACTTTGCCTCTCTCTCTTTTTTGAAGGAATGAAGGGAGGACCTTTACAACTGAGGCTACCGCCCGATACAAGCATAATTGGCTTCGCTGACGACGTAGCGCTGGTGGGCGTGGCGAAACATCTTCACGATGCAGAGGCCAAAACGTTTACAGCGGTGGGCTCAATCAAGCAATGGCTAATCAGTGCAGGTCTGAGCGAAGCGAGCAACAAAAACAGAGACCGTACTAATTAGCAGTCGGAAAGCTGTTGAAACAACAAAAATAACGCTAGACACATGCACAATTAAATCATAGAGATGCATTAGATACCTGGGAGATAC
>JAEIGH010000691.1:0-16879 GCA_018903575.1 Drosophila saltans | reverse complement strand
AAGAGGCATCCGATCCACCTATCGCCTATGCGCGCTTCGTGTAGCCAGCGCTTTTCGAACGGTCTCAGATGATGCCGCCTTGATTATTGCAGGGATGATCCCTATAGATCTACTGGCAAAGGAGGAAGCTGTTGTCGCCATTGCAGTATCCACCGGAGAACATAAGAATTTAGCAAGGATTGCAGCGAGAAATGATAGCCTGTCATGCTGGCAGTCGAGATGGAATGAGTCGCGGAAGGGGAGATGGACTCATAGAGTCATTCCAGACATCACCTTGTGGATGAATAGGAAACACGGTGCGGTGAACTTCCACTTGACCCAGATCCTTAGCGGCCATGGCTGTTTCAGACAATATCTGCATCGCTTCGGTCACGATCAAGCTGCCTACTGCACAGTGTGCGGGATGGACATGATAGAAGACGCAGAACATATATTTTTTCACTGCGCCCGATTTGCAGCAGAACGCCGCACTATGTGCTCCATTGCTGGGGTCACGCTGACGGTCTCCAATTTGGTAGCAGAAATGGTAAATAGCCGGGCTACATGGGAAGCTGTGTGCACATTTGCGGGGGCCACAATGAGTAATCTGCGGGCCGCGGAGCGCCAGCGAGCGGCAGCATCATAATGGGAATCTTTGCCTCTGTGAAGCAATGCCTCACAGCAGTCCCACAGAGGTCTATCTACCATCATCACGGATGCTATCTCGCTTCTGAAAACAGTTCTTTGCCTTTTTGTATATTTAATGATATTAAATTAAGTAATAATTTTCACGAGTAAATAAATGGAAATAAAAAAAAAAAAAAAAAAAAAACATCTCAAAAGGGCAGATGGACTTATCGGCTAATTCCTGATATAGGGGATTGGCTAAACAGGCGACATGGAGAACTCACCTTCGAACTGACGCAAGCATTGAGCGGTCATGGATGCTTCAGATCATACCTGCATCGTTTTGGTCAAGAAACCAGTTCCGAGTGCACATTGTGCTTAAACGGAGTGATTGAGGATGCTGAGCACATACTCTTTAATTGCCCGAGATTTATCAAAGAACGTCAAAGTCTGGAAGCAAAATTCTTCGAGAAAATAACAGTCGGCAACCTGACAAAGATAATGACGGATAAAAAGGAGAATTGGTCGGCGGTTTGCAATTATGCAGCGATTATCACCAAAGAACTTCGTGAAATCGAAAAAATACGAAGAACAGGAGGGGCGTAAACAGTCCGATATAGTCCTGCGACGCAATAACCCCCGTTAGTCCCGCAGTTCCTCTATGGCACAACTTTTCTCTTCATTCCCTTTCCATACTTTTCTCCCCAGTACTTTTCCAACCATCTTTTAAACATTGTATATATTATCTATTTATTTATAATAATTTAATAAACGAATTAAAAAAAAAAAAAAAAAAAAAACACTGACGACAAATAGTATGAGACAGACAACTGGCATCACAACAAGGCTCTGGTTTTGGCTTTGGCTCTGGCTCTGGCTCTCTCTCTCTCTCTCTCTCTCTGGCCTGGTCGAAATGGTTTTAGTGATTTTACTTTTGCGTACATTTTCCCCATTTCATACTTTTCAGCAGCAGCCTATGAAAAATTTTTTAGATTTGCGCTTTTCTTTTAAAGCCGCATTCAAATTTTAATTAATGCAGTCTCGCACTTTGCCACTTTTCTACATTTCCCTCAATCTCTCTCTATCGCTGTTGCTTTTCTGTACTTTTTCCATTTTTGGTTGCAACTGTTAAAGGTTTTCTTTTTTCTGAAAATTGATTTTGTCAAGGCAACGTTGACTTTTCTGGTTTATTTTTTTGGTCACACATGAACTGAAATCTCTCTTTCGTTGGTTTTATGTTTGAGTTAACCTCAACAGGACGACTCTTTTGCCATTGTAGTTGTTATGTTTTTTTTAACCATATTTTTAGCTATGCGTTTTCTTTTTTTTTACATTTCACTACTTTTATATATTTCTTTTTCAGGCTCTAAATTTTTAGTTTCTTCGAGTAGTTGAAACTTTACTTTTGATTAAGTTAATTACAGAAAAATATGAAACCTTTTATTTACCTTTTAAATTCCTAAGATACTTTAGTTAAATGAAATAAATTAAAATGTATCTAAATAGGCAGAAATTCTATCAAAATAAGTCAGGTAAAAATATGTGAAAAGGATTAGAAAATTGCTAAATGAATTTCAATTGATTACATTTAAATGGCTTAAATGGACACAATTCATATTGAGTTTGGCCAGAAGAAAAACCTTAGAAGTACATAACATAAATTTTATGCCACCACTTAGCCAATGCACTTAAACAAACAATCAATTATATGTATAAGTATGTGTGTGTATTTATGTATGTATATATGTATTTTTGCTTTTACTTATTGAACAATCACAAATGTATCGTTGGAGAAAAAACCACACAAATGTTTTACACTTTATGCCATATTCTCGTATGTGGAAAGAGGCCATGAAGGTACTTAACTAACGTGGAAACAATAGCCAATAAACTGCATCGAAAAACCAGTTGAAAATGTTGTAAAACAAAATTTTGTTGCACAAACAATGTTGTACGGTAAAATTGTGTATTAAAATCTATGAAACAACAACCCCAAACAACCATTCTCCATTTATTGAATGCACTTTAAAAATATTCATACCAACCAGTTGGAAAACATGGAAAGGAGGGGGATGAGTTTGTGGTAAATGCGGCTGCGTTTGGCATGCCTTAAAGTGCTTCAGGAATAAAAAAAAAAAAAAAAACAACAACAAAAAGGGCATTCACAATGGCCACAACTGAGGAGAAAATTAAAAATTAATAACCTGCCTGTGGATTTTATTTATACATAATAAATAAAATATTGAAATTCCGCAATTATGTGAGATAAAAGAAGGAATATTATGTGATTAAGTAGTCGACCAGGTGATACTTTTAAATATATTTTAATAGTTTAATTGCCCATCTATTGTTTAAAGGGAAATACTTTAAAACTTTACATAAATGCAATTGTTTTTTCTTAACTTTTTAATTAATTTCTAAATAACTTGAGCTACCCATTGAGTTGAGTTCATATTTTTTTGTTGTAAATTATTAAACGGAAGTTGGTTGAATATTTTAATTGTTGCCACGTTCATTGATTTAACTTGGGCAAAAAAGTTAACAAAAAAAAAAGGAGGAACTCAAATAAATAAAATGGTTAATAGTGAGAGAAACTGCCTTTTATGGCAATAATTTTATGGAATTGCCAATGCTAAGCACAGCCAGCGGAAACGAAAGTGGCGAACGCCATTTGTGACCGGCACCGGACATGTATTCATATAGTTAAATATATATGTATGATATATAGTTAAATCGGCTGTTAGGGTCTTCAACCACATACTTGCACTTTGTCTGCATGTTATTAAAGTGGTATGTAACAATTGTTGCCCGATACTACATGAAATTGTAATGATGATAACGATAATTACAACAATTACAAGTGCAACAACAGCAACAAGAGACGAAAAGAACAACGCTCGAGCAACAATAGAAAATTCAATTAAAAGCCTTTATTAAAAATAAAATGCGACATAACCCGTCCCCCTTTCTCTATCAATACTGGCCACACCCCCCACATTGCCGTAGCCTGTGCAACACTTTGCGGTCGCACCTTTTTATATCCTCCGTTTGCCACCTGCTGTGTCATGACCTGTTCCGTTGCTCCATGCTCCCCCATGTTATGGGCTAGCTGCGGCTTTATCAAATCTGTTGCAAAGTTAATTTGGAATTTTTTTTTTTGTTGTTGTTGCTGTTGCTGTTTCAGTTTTTGTTGGAGGAGGTAAGTGATTTTAATTAATTTAAATGCGAATTAAAGCGGTTGGTCAGATTAAAAATTCAAAAATTGCAATACACGATCGTCAACACACAATTCAATTTGAATCTACAAAAAAAAAAAGCCCTTACTCATGCTGTGTCTCTATTGCAAATTGAAAAAGTACGAGGCAGAGGATAAAAAAGCGATACAAATAAAGAACAGCAGGTCATTTCATTAATTGGCCGTGGAAATAGCAACTGCAACAAAGAGAAAGAGAGAGAGAGAGAGCAACAAATTACCAACAATTGCCATACTCCACATCACAATCAAACTGAAGTATTTATTCTCTTTATACAGTTTATACTCTGTACTATTTCTTCTTCTTTGTGATATTGGATTTTATAGTATCAGTAGAAAGGCAAAGAATCATTAGATTCGTCTAAATCTTTGAATCTACTAAGAGTTGTTTAACGGTTATTAAGTTGAATTTTATATTTAGAGCATATAAAAAGTTTGATTGAAATGGTAAACAAAATTAAGTATTAAGAGAACGTAAACTCTTACTAAATCTTTCTACCGTGAGTATGTTTTTTGTTTCACTTTGGTGGCCAGAACCGCCAGAACTGGTATATGCAAGAAAACGCATTTAATGGATTTGCTCCACGGGTTTGCAAAAGCTTTGGCTGTTATTGCATTCTCAAGATAAATGAGTTTGTGCTGTTCCTGCTACTGCTCCTGCTGCTGCTGGCCAGACTGGGCGCCAAGGTAAACAAACATCTCGGATTAACAGTGTGCTCTGGTCAGTAGGGCAACAGCACCTGCATCTGTGTACGTAGCAGGACCATGACAACCAGTAATAACCACGACACTAGTACATGGAACGTGTTGCTGCTGCTGCCATTCTAGGTGTATGTATGTGTTTTTTTTTTTTTTTTTTTTTTTTTTTTAATAGGTGGGGAAGCATTGAAAGCCTTAAAGTGCGGGACTTGGTATCGAATTGGTTAATTCACCTCACCCGCTAAACACCCTGCCTATTCTCCGTGTCCCTCTTTCTCGCGGAACCAACGCATGAAGTACTACTTCGCGAGGGGGAGCAGCTTAAAAGCCTCGTCTAGAAACTATCTAGAGTGTGAAGTCTGATTGCGCTGTCGTTCAGCGCGACGCAAGGATTGTATGATTACTGCAGATATGTGGCTAACTGCTAGCCAATTGTTGTGCGAGCTAAGTAGGATATCCACAAAGTCATTGACTATAAATGGCCTCCCAATGCCTAGGCTTAGCTCTATCCGTTCAGCAGTAAATCGGGGACAGACAAAAAGGACATGCTCCGCGTTTTCTATTACCCCTGCACAGTGTGTGCAAAAAGGGTCCGTCTCGTGTCCAAATCTGTGCAAATAAGATTTAAAACACCCATGTCCCGTCAGTATCTGTGTCAGATAGAAGTCCGTCAGGCCAGGAGGACGCTTTAGCCATGGACGAATATCTGGTATAAGTCGTCTCGTCCAGCTGCCATTTTGTGCGTGCAGCCATCTGTCCTGCCACATTGCCAACACTCTCTCGTTTTTTACCCCTTTAGCATCTTTGCTATGTGCTTCGTTTGCTAGGATGTCTAGTGGAGCCATGCCGGAGAGCACCAGGGCAACATCTTCAGACACCGTTCGGAACGCACAGATCACTCTTAGTGCACAGGTACGATATGCCGACCTACAGCCACGGCTGTATGATTGTATGGTCATTGCTGGGGCCCATATTGCTGCCGCGTAGAGCAAAATAGACCGCACCACTGTAGTTATCAGTTGCCTACTTTTCTGTCGTGGGCCTCCATGGTTGGCCATTATCCTTGCCAGCGATGTGGTTGCTCGGGATGCCTTTTCTGCCGCATACAGTAGATGATGCTTGAAAGTTAGCCTGTGGTCAAGCATAACTCCTAGGTACTTAATAGCTGGCTTGGAGTGTATCGTGCAGCCTGCAATATTTATTGTTGCTGTTTCCACTCTCTTTCTGCTGCTAACGAGCACTGCCTCTGTTTTGTGGGCCGCCAGTGCGAGCGAGTTTTCATCCATCCAGGTAACTATTTCCTGTACCGCTGTGTTGGTTTTTGTCTCTGCGTCGACGAGCTCCTTGGCCACTGCGACTATTGCAATGTCGTCGGCAAATCCTATGACACGTGTATTGTCTGGCATACTAAGACGGAGCACATCATCGTACATCACGTTCCATAGCGTCGGTCCGAGCACCGATTCTTGTGGGACACCTCCTGTGATGTTGTACTTTTCCTGACCATTGGCTGTGTCGTAGACCAGCACTCGGTCTTCAAGGTAGCTGTATACCAGGTTGATGATATACTCCGAGATGCCCAGGCGTCTAAGTGAATCCACTATGGCTGGCCAACTAGCCGAGTTAAATGCATTGCGGACGTCTAGAGTAGTTATAAGGCAGTATTGTTTGCCCCCACCTTTCCACCGCTCTCCTTCTATGGCTTTTCTGGCTATGTGCACGACGGTGTTAATTGCGTTAACAGTGTTGCGCCTCTTCCGGAATCCGAACTGCTGGTCAGACAGACCCTGCCGCTCATCTAGTTCAGCTTCCAGTCTGTTGCAGATGATTCGCTCAAACAGTTTTCTAACTACATCTATCATGCATAGCGGCCTGTAGGCTGAGGGTTCTTCTGTTTTATCGCCTCTTGGTATTAGAACTAGCCTCTGTAGCTTCCAAATCTTTGGAAATACTTGCTTAGATAGGCATAGGTTAAACAAATCCACTAGTTTGGTTGGGTTTTCCTTCGCTAGTAGTTTTACTGCCTTGGCAGGGATTCCGTCTGGGCCTGGTGCCTTATTTTGCTGTATGCGCTTTGCAGCCTGCTGGACTTCATCACTATCTGTGAGCTTCGGGTAGGTGTCTTCAAGACTTGGGTTCCGTGTCGGCAACACATGCCGCTGTGGGAAAAGCGTTTTCACAATGTGTGCGAGTTTTCCAGCATCAGTGGGGGATGGTCTTTTCGCTAGTTTCCCAATCACCAGCTTATAAGCTGTGCCGAACGGTTGTGCATCGGCTTCCGAGCAGAGCATTTTCCAGCAACAAATTTTGCTGCGTTTGATGGCCTTGTTCAGTTGGCTACGTTTGGCCAAATAATCGCCTCTCAGCAGTTGGTAGGTTTCTCTTCCTCTGGCACGTTGTTGTCGTCGCCTGGTTTTGAAGCATTCTTTCCGGGCATCAGCAATTTCTTGGTTCCACCAATAAACTGGTTTCCGCCCATTACGACCATGTCGCTTGCGTATCATAGATGCTTCGCATGCAATTTGCAGTTCCTTGGAAAGCAGCTTGGCATGCGATTCTGGGTCTGTGCTGTTTCCCTCCTGCGAGTTTGCCAGCATAAATAAGAATGCCTCTTCGTTCGTTGTCTCTGATGACCATGTCGTGAATTTTGGTTCCTTCGCGCGTGCTGGTATACTACCGATTGAGTAAGTTATCGCTTGGTGGTCGCTATGGGTGTCTATATCGGATACTTCCCATTTGGTCCTTCGCGCTAGGCTCGTGCTTGCAAAGGTGATGTCAATCACAGATCCTCTGCCTGCCTTGCTGTAGGTGTGTTGGCTGCCTATATTGAGAATGCACACGTTCAGTGATGCTAATGCGTCGAGCAATATTCTGCCTCTTCTATTTGTTTTGGCACTACCCCACTCAGTTGCCCATGCATTGAAGTCACCGGCTATGACTATTGCTGGACTGCTTCTGGCGTCAGCAACTAGGTCGTCGATGATGTCGGCGTACTCATCAATCCCAACGCTAGGCGCTATGTAGCAGCTAAAAATCTGCACCCTGTTGCACTTTGCAGAGACATAACCAGTGTGCCTGCTGATATTTTCCAGGATTTGCGGTTGACGGCCACAACTCCATATTGCTGCTGCTTTAGGACTATTTTGAATCCATGCTGCTTCTTCTTTCTGTCGATAGGGCTCTGAAAGTATGGCTATGTCCATGCTGTGTTCCATCACCGTCTGCGTAAGTAAGTCCTGCGCAGCTCTGCAGTGGTTTAGATTCAACTGTATAAAATTAATGACTGCTATGGTTTGTTGCCTTCATGTATGCTGGGCATCCTCTGCTCAGAGTATTATGTGCCACATTTTGCTCGCACCGCCTAGTGCATAAGATGCATTTGGCTTTATTGCTGCATGCTCTGGAGGAATGATCGCTCTCACCGCAGTTAAAGCAGAGCTTGGATGCGTCATGTTTGTTGTTGCATCTAGAGGCGTTGTGCCCGAACTCTAGGCATTTGAAACATCTTCTGGGCTCTATCTTAGATCTGATCCGGCAGATTGCCCATCCTATACGTATCTTGCCCGCCGCTAGCATTTTATTTGCAGTGCTCGCACTTAGTACCAATATGGCAGCTTGAGTGCCTCGAAATGCCTTCCGCATTTTTGGGAATGATTCAGCCGGCAGGTCCTCATCCACGAGTTTAAAAGCAGACTGCAGCACTTCGTTTGCAGTAGACCATTCTGGTATGTCTCTGATCTCCAGCGTTACCTTTTCAGTCATTGCTTTGACTTCTGCAGTTTCTCCCAGTGCATGCTGCATGGCTGTGTATAGCATGCCCGTTGAATCATCATCTGCTTTGTTCATTTGCAGCAGGATTTCACCAGCTGCAGTACGTCTTACTCGGTGCACACTGTTTCTGTGTTGCTGCAGGGTGGCGTCTGTTTGTACAGAAGCTAGAACTTTCGCATAATTCGCCGGGTCTTTGCATTTGATCATTATCGCGTCTGGGCGCCTCCGTTTTGTAGGCTTGGCCTTGGTTTTTCCTCGAACTTTTTGCCACTTAGGGTCTCTTTCAGACTGTCTGGTTTGCACCACACCAGCATAGTTTGGAGACGCCACTAGCTTTCCTGGGTCGCCGTTGGTCCTATCTTGGGAAGCTGGTTGCTTTTTCTTCTGGGCCATGGGTCCCTTCTTTGCGGCAGCCTTGTTGTTACTGCTTATCACAGCTTTGGCGAATGAGTCCCTGTGTGTTGAGTTGGTTACCAATTCTTCTCCAGTTGATGCAACTTGTACGCGCATATCATCCAGCAGTTGTTTCATCCGTGTCAGTTCGTCTTTCATACCTTGATTGATATGACGGACGGGCTTGGGCTCCATATCTATGACCTGGTATGCGATATGGTCCATTATTCTCCCAAGTTCGTCTATTTGGTCCTTTAGCGATGCTGCCTGTGTGCTTTTCTGCCTCTTTGCTGCTATCTGCGGTACTTCTGTAGGGCTGGTGTCTCTGCCACGCTTCGGTGTATCGTCTGCTGTAGCCATCACAGATTTTGTTTGGTTACAATGGATGTAGGGGCCTCCAGAATCCTTGCCCCGACCGTGTTTGTGTTCACGGGTGGATTTCCACACTTGTGGCTGCCACCTGGAGTATTTTTGTTGTTTCCAGCCATTTTTTTGATTTCTCCGGGTTGCATTTTATACCTACTGCCAGGTAGTTAGGAGACTGCCGGCCGATGCGGCACAGACGCAGACCACAGGCCGCTCAATATGAGATCAGACGCGCTGTGGATTTTATTTAGTTGTAAAAAGATTTAATATCTAATTACTTACTTGGCCTGGCTGTGTTGGGTTTATACAGCCAGTGATATATTTAATATTGAACTTCCGGAGGGCCTGCTGGCAGGCAATACTTCCTTTGACGCACCTGAGCCCAAAAGTATGCAACAGTTAGTGGAACTGGGCCGGTGTGACCTGCAAACTTTGTTCGTCTGCTGCCTCCGCTTCCCAGCACTGATGAACAGCTGTTTGCAGTGATTGATTTTGTTTTCCCTTTTATCGCCTTCGGTCTGTCCGCTGTTGGAATCGCTAATGGAAGAAAACGGTCCTGAGAGCCAGAGGGCACTGGAAAAGCGGCCTGCTTCCACCACTTTACCAAGAGAAAGCGCGGGAAAAGTGCAGTACACCCTCCCGCACCCCTTCGCCCGCTCGCCCTGCGCAGCCCGGTTTCCGTGGGTGACAATCGCCTGGTCAGCGCCGGTATGGGCGTTGTCCAGCTGCCCCAACCTCAGGTATGTGGACCCCCTCTCTTGGGATCCCGACTCACGACTTATTTTTTGGTTTCAGGGCAACTTGTAAGCTGTTTTACTAAGACGCGCGGAGCAGCTATAAAACTTGACCGCACTAAGTGAAAGCAACTCTTGTGTCCAGGTGTATGTATGTGTATGTATGTGTGAGTGCAATGTACACCTTGCACTTGGCTGAGCGCCCAAAGTTGTTTACACATTTCGAGCTGGACATAAGAGGCATGACAAAACACGGGGCAAACAAAACACAGCGAAAAGCACAAAACTAAAGCAGTAAATAGTGGACCCAGCACCAAGACCAAGGCTTAGAATCACAGGCAGAAGCTAACAAAAAAAAAACCTAAAAAACAAACAGAGCAAGAGTAAAAAGAATAAAGGAAAACAGAAAAGAAAAAAAAGAAGAAAGGGCTAGAGAATTGACAGTGTACGTGCAAGGCGCACGTGTATTTGGAACTTGACCATTGTTTCTTCTTCTTCTTGAGCTTCTGTCTCTTTTCATCTATCTCTTTTCATCTATGTATACATACATTAATATGTTTTTTTTTTTTTTTTTTTTTTTTTAATTCATTTATTTAAGATTAAAAGAGTAAGAATAAGGAAATTCATATATACAGGAAAAAGGGGGTTTGCCATATTTATTCTGCGGAAATGCCTGGTGGTATTGCGTCGCAGAACTATGGCTGGCCTATCATGGCCCTCCAGTATTGCGCTGTCGTTCGAGCACTCGAAGTGTTTTGGTGGTTACTGCTGCAAAAGTGCAGACTGCTGACCAATTGGCCTGAGATTTAATCATGAGGCTTATTAAGTTCGCTGCCGAAGGTGTAGTTCCAAGAACTTCCTGGAGTTTCTGCCGCTCTGACTGAAATAGAGAACAGCTAAAAAGGATGTGATCCGCGTTTTCTATTATGCCATTTCTGCACGAGGGGCATTCATTTGAGGTATCATGGCCAAAGCGATGAAGATACGCTCTGAAGCAGCCATGGCCGCTGAGTATTTGTGTCAGCTCAAAGGTGACCTCGCCTTGGCTTCTACTAAGCCACACATTTATATCTTTTATAAGTGAGTACGTCCATCTGCCTTTGTTCGACGCCTTCCATCGGGCTTGCCATTCCGCTAAGCTTGCTCTTCTTGCACTCTCGGTGATCTCCCTCTTGGTGGCCGGTGTCCAATCACCGTTTTGGCGTTTTTCGAAAATTGTTTGTGCTTCTCTAGCTAGAATGTCAATTGGCGTCATTCCAGCAATGACCAGGGCAGCCTCATCCGAGATTGTCCTGAAGCCGCGACATACTCGTAGAGCTCCGAGACGATACGTTGCTTCTAGGCCACGTCTATAGGATTTGGTTTTCATGGCCTCAGCCCAAACTTGAGCGCCATATAGCATTAATGATCGTACAACGTTTATCCACAGCATCCTATGAGCCTGACTTGGTCCCCTTATGTTTAGCAGCATTCTGTTTAGTGATCTCCCTAGACCAGCTGCTTTGTTATTGGCATGCGCCAAGTGCTCTTTAAAGCAGAGTCTGGTGTCCAAAAAGACCCCCAGGTAACGGATTGATCTTGCTGAGAAGATATCGCAAGAATCTAAGGTGATTTTTGCGACTTCGACCTTCTTGCGGCTACTGATCAACACCGCCTCAGTTTTTTGGTCTGCAAGTTGAAGCCCTGTATTCTCCAACCATCTTTTAACTGTGCATATCGAATGCACCGTTTTGTTTTCGACTTCGCTTAGATCCTTTGCGACTGTAACCAGGGCAACGTCATCAGCAAATCCTATGATATGACACTCTGATGGGAGATGTATGCGCAAGATACCGTCATACATTATGTTCCACAGCATCGGGCCAAGAACAGAGCCTTGTGGAACTCCTCCTCTGACCTCGTGAGTGCGTACACCGGCTTTTGTGTTATATAGTAGAACACGTTCCCGAAAGTAATCTTCAACTATATTGATGAGATGGCCTGGCACATGGAACCGCTCCAGAGCATTAATTATTTGACTCCAGTTAGCAGTATTGAAGGCGTTTTTAACATCTAACGTGGTTACCAGACAGTACTTTTTTCCTCCGCCTTTCCAGCGCTGACCCGCTATGGCATTCGCTGCAATGTCAGTTACAATTTTTAATGCGTGTATTGTGGATTTGGCTTTCCGAAACCCAAATTGCATGGGTGATAGATCACCAGCATGTACTACAGCAACCTGCAGTCTTGTACATATAATTTTCTCCAATATTTTAGCGGCTGAGTCTAGTAGACATATTGGCCTATAGCCTGAAGGATCATCTAGTGTCTTGTTTGGTTTTGGTAAGAGCACCAGGTTTTGTTTTTTCCAAATATCTGGAAATTTGCATTCGGCCAAACATTTGCTAAAAACTTCAGCAAATTTATCTGGGTATAGGCAAACAGCTAGTTTTAGCGCTTTATTGGGAATGGCATCAGGACCGGAAGCCTTTTGGTCTTTCAGGTTAGATGCAGCTATTAGCATCTCGTGAATGCTCACCTCACAATCGTGACTCGATGGGATTACGCGGTCGATTCTCGGTGGAATATTTGAAGTGTCCGGGAAGAGCGCTTTGACAATATCATCCTTTCGGTGTTCGGGTGGATCCGCAGGCTTTACTGCCTTTAGTTTTTTGGCAGCAACTTTATATGCCGTGCCCCATATGTCTTTTGCCGCCTCATCGCATAAATCGAGGAAACATTTTCTTTTGCTCTCCTTGATTGCTAGCTTAAGTGATTTTCGTGTTTCCTTGTATCTTTCTTGTAGAACGTAGAAATTTTCGTTACCTCGCGCCCTCTGATAAGTACGTCTAGCACTAAGGCACTTTCTTCTGGCCTCCGCAATGACATTGTTCCACCAGTATACAGGCGATTTATGTTTGCTGTGGCCTCTTCGGATGACCATGCTGCTGTCGCAAGCTGCCGTCACGGCTTCCATCAGTGTTTGGGCGTATTTATTTGCATCGCCAAACATTTCCGGGATCTGCAGTGCCTCGGTGAAATCTGGTATGCTCAGGGTATCCACTTTGTATATTTTCTGCTTTAGAGGTTTTATTATGTGCTGGGCTGCTCGGTTTACGAAAGTGCACAGTATGGCAGAGTGATCACTAGCAGTATAGTGGGTGCAGAGTTCCCATTTAATGCAGTTGAACATGTGCCTGCTCGTAAATGAAATGTCGATGACCGATCCATATCCGG
Organism: Drosophila saltans; assembly: GCA_018903575.1. Lineage (NCBI taxonomy): Eukaryota > Metazoa > Arthropoda > Insecta > Diptera > Drosophilidae > Drosophila > Drosophila saltans. Next base: position 3,841 of record JAEIGH010000691.1, on the reverse strand, counting down.
CTCTATTGAAAGTGTACTCTGTACCTGTGTTTAGTATGCCCAGGTCGAGTGTAGCTAAGGCTTCCAGTAGTGTGCATCCCCTTTGATTAGACGTGGTACTACCCCATTCCTCTGACCACGCGTTGAAGTCACCTGCAATAAAAATTTTATTTTTTGCCCTAGCATCCATTGCAATGTTGTCTAGGATAGTCTCGAATTCATGTAGTTGCAGGCTTGGCGGTAAGTAGCAGCTATACAACCAAATATCGCCCATTTTTGCGCGTACAAATCCCTTCGCCGAATATGTAAACTCTAAAGCTGATGCGCGTCTTCCACACGTCCAGATCGCAGCTTTGCCAGTAGAATCGGCTGCCCAAGAAGGCCCGTTCTGGTTTTTATATGGCTCACTTAGTATCGCTACATCAACATCTAGTTCTCGTACAGTTTGCAGCAACAGATCCTCGCAGTGATTTAAATTTAACTGCAACAATTTCATTTTCGATTTGGGTCATCCTCTGTCTGTGTCAATGGGCAACGTTTGCTACCAGTGAAATGGTCTGTGGTTTTTAGCTTTTTGGCCATGCAGTTAAAACACACCGGCTTTCCTTTGCATGCTGCTGCTTTATGGTCTGTGCTGCCGCATGTAAAGCACCAGTTTGTGCGATCTATGGTGCTACTGCAGTTTGATGCAACATGACCAAATGCTAGGCATTTGTAGCAGCGTTTTTTTGCCTGCCTTTCTTTGATTCGGCAACTTGACCAGCCCACTTTAAGCCTCTTCAGTTTAAGTAGGGCAGAAGCTTTTGCATGCGGCATACTTAATATGGCCATTTGTGTGTCGCCGAAAGTTTGCCGAAGACTTCTTACCTGAGCCTCGCCAGATTCGTTGCTAGTCGACAATTTGATTGCAGCTAGTATGTCTTCTTCAGTGGCTAGGAAATCCAGATCTAGTATTTCTAGCCATGCCTCATCGCCGACTGATCTGACTGAGGCTTGTGATCCCAAGACTTGGCTGATCTCGTCCTTTATCTTGCTGCTTGCTGTCCCACTTGAGTCATTTAGCTCGAGCAGTAATTCTCCTCTAGCCGTTTTTCTCACCCGTTTTACGCATTCTTTTACATCATTTAGCTTGCCGTCTTCTCTTCTTGTAACCATTCCGAGAATTTGTGCATAGGAACAGTTTTCGGTCGCCTTGATCAATATTGCCTCCGTCTTAACTTTGCGAGCTGGTTTTCTTGGCTTCCTATGAGTGGCCACTTGCCAATTTTGGGTGTCTGCAGCAGGTTGTTGCCGGTCTCCGATGGTCAGATTTGGGTTGTGCATCTGTTCCTTTAGTTGTGCAGCATATGAAATCACCGGTTGGGCACCGCCCCTTTGACGTTTGGGTGGGGTATTTCTTTGTGCTGCTGTTTCATCTCTGGGACGCTTTGGAGTCTCGTTTTGGGCCTGGGCTGACTGTAACCTGCCCTTGGCTTGGTGTTGAGGTTTTGCAGAGGTTTGAGTTGCCATATCCTTTATAATAAATTTTGCACCCACACAGTCAAAGAATGAGAGTGAGAGGCGCGAAAAAAAAAAAAAAAAAAACATACATACATTAATATGTATGTATGTGTGTGTGTATGTTTGCTTTTATGTCTCATTTTCAACTCTAAAGCTTCTGCAAAATAATAGCGTGCCAAAGACCTACTTCATCGTTCGGCGGAAGTGATTGAAGGTGTGCCAGTGTGATTATGACCCCATATGTGTGTGTGTGTCTGTTTGTCTGTGTATGACAGGGTATTTTCGCATACAAAACAGTGGATGGATACTAATACCCGAAGCCAAGGACTACATACATTAGGCAAGGAGCTATCCCATAGTTGGAAGGCTCACTTTGATTTCTTTGGTTGAATGCTAACAGACGTTGCCGTACTGCTAAACTATGTTGCCCGGCTTCTGAGTGCCACACTAGCACCTTTTTACCTTTTTTACCTACGCACCTAACCGACTAACCAACCGTCCACGTGTATACGTGTGTGTGTCTTGGACACGACAAACGTTTTCAATTAGTAGCTCATGAATTTTTAAAATGTTTATGAAATATGCAAAGGCATTTTAAATACACTGTCATCATGTATATATATATATATGTATATCCATGAGCTAAGTATATGTGCCTTGCTATGCCTTTAAAGTAAGAGAGCAAAACAAAAAAAAGTGAAAGCCAAATGTTGCAAGCGCTGCAAATAGAACATGCCAAATATGAGCAAAGGAAAACCGCAACAAAGGCCGGAAGCAACTACGATTGGCAACGACTTCCGTTTTACACGTCCCACAACCAGACCAAAATTGCATTTGACACATAATTAACGCTCCGAACTTTCAAATGCAGAATTGCAAACAAACCAACGCAATTCCAAAGCTCCACCATCAACTTCATTCCCAGCACCAGCACCAATTCTAACTCTGGCTCTGACTCTGACTCCGACTGACAACAATTACAAATGTAATAAATGTAACGGCAAAGTGCAATTGCTGCCGCTGCTGCTGGCACGTCGAGCAACTTCAAAAGTCAACGAACTACATGCAAAACAAGCTGCATACACTCACACACTCTTACATACACATCCTGGGCACATACAAGCGCTTGGGAAGCGGCTAGTGAGTTCGCGGCGGTGGTGATGACGGAACAGCGCCGACTCGAAAGACTGAGGAACGGGCAATAAACAGCAGACGTCCCTGCGAAGCAGTAATTCCAGGCAGTCCCGCAGGGGTATTTGTTCTTTGTTTGTTTTTGGTTCCCGTATTGTACCTTTTTTGTAAGGATGTACCATTCATTATTTGTAAAAGAATATTTGTATGGATTAAATATATATGAATTAAAAAAAAAAAAAAAAAAACATCCTGGGCACACATTTGCACCTTGCTTGCCTAACTGAAAGTTGCTTGAGTGCTTGCTTCATGGTTGTTGCTGCTATTGCTACTGCAACCATATGCGGGTGTACGAGAGTATATGTGTACCGAGTCATACAATTTCATTTACATATTTGTGCACATTCTTTGCTCAGACGGCGGCAACAAGAACGAGGACGAACACGAAGTGGAGGGTGAAAGATGGAACGAGGACAACAACGAAGTCGATTTTTTCTTTATGTAACGCTTCTGTTTGGTTTTGGTTGCTGCGGTTTGTTTAGCTAGCCGCTGCTTTTCTTGCTCTTGCTCCCTTGGTTTCTCTCTGTTGTGGTTTCTCCATACACTATACACTAACGTACACACACATACACACTGAGAATCACATACACAACACTCATTTCATTTAAATTTTAATTTTAATTGTCGAAAAATGCCATTTGAGATGTTGGCCAAGTTCGTTTGGTCGGCTCGGCACGCTCGCTTCGCTGCCTTTCAAAACAATCAAAGCGACACCAACAAAAATGGTACACACCATTCTATGCGTTTTCTTCCCTTATTGCCACGCCTCTTTTTTATGGTATCCCATGTGTAGTGAATTCACATGTCGGTTTTAAATGACTTCAGCACAGCTTGTACCATTCTGTTGCAAGCAGGAAATAATAGTAATAAGTATATATATAAGAACAATTGTATGTATGTACGCAAACTTGCATGCATACATTTCGTTCTGTTTATAAGCTTACGCAAACGAATTGTGCTGGCAAGCCAGCCCAATTATGCTGAGCTTGCGATTTGGTCATGTGAGTTCACTCTGGCGCCTCACCCCTCTTATTTTTGTAGCTGCCAACAAGCAGCATAAGTTAGCACACTAAATGATTCATTCTGAATAAACTGACACAAGAGCACAGACGTGCCAAAGCACACAATTTGATTATCTTTTATTTTGGATAAAAATACTTGGTTCATGGCG
>JAEIGH010000707.1:0-15455 GCA_018903575.1 Drosophila saltans | reverse complement strand
TATACATATTCTTGATCAGCATCAACAGCCGAGTCGATTGAGTGACATGTCCGTCTGTCCGTCTGTCCGTATGGGCCACGCGATCTCAGAGCACCATAAGAGCTAGAGCTACACAAATTTGGTGTGAGCATCCGTCTAATGTCAAAGCAGGTCAAGTTTGTTTCAAATTTCAGCCACGCCCACCGCAATTTAAAAAAAACGATAACTGAGGCTGCTTTCAAGATATCGTATTCTTACTTGGTAAACCTAATTATATACCCAAACTGGACCAACTGACCAAATTTTGTTAAAAAATCGGACAATAAACATCGAAGATATGCCTATATCCGTTTTGTACTAAAATGTCAAGGCGGCATTGGCAGATAAGAAAGAGCGAGATAGCATGTGCTCGCTGCTGCATGTAAAAGGGAACTTTGTTTTGAATTGATTGCGATTTTGAGGTTGTTCGATCATTTGTCTAATGACTACGCAGATCAAGAAAGTTTGAAAAATTTTGCCACGCCCACTTCCGCCCCCGCAATTCAGAAAAAACAGATAAACAGTTTTAAGGAATCATATTCTATATTGGCACACTAATATTATGGCCAAAGTGCATAATCTGACTAAAAATTTAGTCGAAAAAAATGCAAGCTAAGCAAATCTTGCACAGCCCCTTTTTATATTATAAACAAATGACCCACATCTAACTCATACGCGCAGCTGCAGCGTCCAAAACAAGAAGATCACTTTACACCCTTTTCTGGTGGGAAATCATTATCCAAAACAAATCTTCGAAGTGAACAATCAGAATCGATCAGGCCACTTTAGCCAACTCCCAAAATCACACCCCCAGAAAAATCTCCTATAAATAATCTTAGAACTTTAAGACATCAGTTCAGTTCTTCTTTACACTCGATACGCGAACAGTTCAGTTCTTCCTTACGCGAACAGTTCAGTTCTTGATACGCGAACACTTCTGTTAGAGTTTAGTTCTCCTTTACATTTTTGATTCACGATTCCTTTTTATATTTAACACACAAGCAGTTAGTTCAGCATTAAGTGCCCGTTAATATAAGTATCCTTTGTAAAAAGAACAACTCCGTTGAAATTAAATAAAGACATTTTTTTTAATCAACGTTAAACAAAAATATAAAATTGGCGCAGTCGGTAGGATAAAACAAAAAGTTAAAGTGCAGTGCAAAACTTGTGTGTCCAACCAAGACTTTTTGTGCTAAGGTTTTAAACCTGAGTTAAATACCAGGACCTTTGTACCGATAAAAACTGGAAATATACCAGAAGACACTAAACAACCTGTTTTATCCGCAGAAGAATCTTCGTGCCAGAAGACACGAGATATACATAAGTTAAAAACCAAAAAAATGTAATAATATAAAAATTCAACAAATCTAAAAAAAAAAGAAATTCACAAGAAAAAAAAATAATAAGAAACAAATACAAAACAAAAATTCTATATAAAAAAAAAAATCAACGAAAAAATAATAAAACAAATCTTCAAAGTAAATAAAATGGTTCATCCACCACTCACCGAATCTAGTATGGCGGAAGCTGTCCACCAACTTGGAAGTGTTGAAAAATTCAACGGCAATCCCGATGCACTATTCACCTTTATAAATCGTATTGACTACATACTCTCCATGTATTTTACTGATGATACCCGTCAACAACATGTGATGCTTGGGTACATTGATCGCAGTATCAGCGGTAAAGTTATGCGTACCCTGGGAACAACAACCTTAACTACCTGGTCCGACCTACGAAACCAGCTGATATTGAATTTTAAACCGCGGACACCCAATGAGACGCTGTTGGAGAATTTCCGTAACACCCCCTACAAAGGCAACATCCGAGAATTCCTGGACGAAGCAGAACGCAGAAAACAAAAGTTAACGAGTAAGCTAGAATTAGAAAACGATTCATACGAAAAAACATATTTTAACAGACTCATAAAGTCATGCACTGAGAAATTAATACAAAAATTACCAATGCAAATATATTTAAGAATCGTAAACACTAATATCCCAGATTTACTATCATTGAAAAGTTTCTTACAAGAAAAGGGCTTAGTTGAAGATATTATTGATATGCATAAGTCAACCCACAAACAACCCACATTTGAGAAATCATTTAAAACCCCCTATCAAACTACTAACAACACTCAAAGATTCCCTACACTTTTTCAACCACGTTATGATCAGCTCGTACCTCAACCCAATTGTAACCCAACACCTTATCAACCAGTTAATCACAACCCAAGACCCAATCCGACACCCCCTAACAATCAATTTAGACCAAACTACCAACGACCAAACTACCAACGACCATACTACCAACGACCAAATTACCAACGGCGTAACATTTTCGACGCTAACAGATTCCGACCCAATCAAAACATGACTACTAACCATGCACAACAAACAAACTCGGGCATATTGAATGCACCTACAAAACGAATTAGGCCATCAGGTAGCGGACAGAGTAGAATGGACTGGTCCGAAAATTTTCATAAGACAGCCTCGGAACCAATTCATCAGATATATCAAACAAAAGAGACCCCTATATCTTATTAACTATAAACAACACACCTCTTAAATGTATCATTGATACAGGTTCTTCAATAAACCTTATCAACGAAAACTTCTTTAATTTCCCCGAAACCTCAGAAAAATTGAATGTTCAGACGATAAAAGGCGTAATTGAGCTTAATAAAAGTATTTCCTTTGCACCCAGCAAACTATGTCAAACAACCCAAAAATTTTATTGTCATAATTTTTCAACTACGTATGATATTCTTTTAGGCAGAAATTACCTCAAAGCAAGTCAAGCTCTTATTGATTATAATGATAACAGTGTAACATTATCAAATCATAACGCATTTGCATACGAAATAAATAACAACATTGAAGAAAATAATGAATTCCGCCTGGATCATTTTAATTCAGAAAAAAGAGAAAAGTTAAAAAAAATATTATACGACTTTAGCGATATTCAGTACAGGAAAGGTGAAAATTTGACTTTTACTAGTACTATTAAGCATACCATTCGTACTAAACACGAAGACCCTATATATACGCACCCCTATAAACATCCCCCAAATTTTTGATGAAGAAATTAATAAGCAGATTAACGAAATGATACAACAGGGAATAATCCGAAAATCGGAATCGCCCTATCGTTCACCAATATGGATCGTACCCAAGAAAGAGGACGCATCCAAAGAAAAAAAAGTTCCGGTTAGTCATAGACTATCGCAGTTTAAATGACATTACCGTTGATGATAAATACCCAATACCCATAATGGATGAAATTCTTGACAAATTAGGAAAATGTCAGTATTTTACAACCATTGATCTTGCCAAGGGATTCCATCAAATTCAAATGGACCCTAAATCTATTGAAAAAACCGCTTTCTCAACAAAACATGGGCATTTCGAATTCACACGAATGTCATTCGGCTTGAAAAATGCACCAGCCACATTCCAAAGATGCATGAATAATTTGCTAGAAGATCTATCTACAAAGATTGTTTGGTTTATTTGGATGATATTATCATTTACTCCACTTCATTGGAGGAACATTTAGCATCAATCCAAAAAGTCTTTACTAAATTACGCGATGCAAATTTAAAATTACAATTAGATAAGTGCGAATTCTTGAAAAGGGAAACAGAATTCTTAGGTCACATCATAACCACAGACGGCATTAAACCTAATCCAGATAAAATCACAGCAATTTTAAAATTCCCGGTTCCTAAAACACCGTGTCTACGTCACAATGACGTAGAGAGCGAGAGAGCGAGACGGGAGTGGTGAACGGCGGAGCTTTCACCACGGCCTGTAATGCTAAGTAGTGTAATCTGTAATGTTAAGTTGAATTAATTGCTTTTATAACGTGAGATCGAAAAGACGTGAATATACATATCCGTGAAGTGAATTACTCTTGGAGTTTCTACACTTATTTCTGGGGAAAAAAGAAGGAAGACATCTCGCCCTCCTACAATCATTTTGGTCCTTCGAGCCGGATCCTCACCTAGAAGGAAGTTTTTTCTAAGATCAGGCCGATCTATTGACGCCGGCTCGCATCGGTGGATTTGTCTTCAACGCTGCAAAGAAAGTTAAGTAAAACTTTTATTTTCAAGTCCACATAAGGTGGCAGTGTAAATGTTGTCCGATTGCATGATCTATCACATAAGGTGTTAAATCAGGCAGCACTTCATTTACACTCGTTAAATGACATAAGGTAATTTTTTCATTCTCCTTCATTTCTTTTTCCTTTTGTACTTTGTACTGCTTTCCGACGCAGCCATCTTTTTTCCAATCCCAGTTATGTATGTACATATGTAAATGTACATAAGAACAGTTTCATGATCATTTTTTTTCTACATCAACTGTTCACACATTCCATTCCTTCCAAGAAACGTACATATATACATACATAACTAAGTACATAAGGTACTTCCATACATACATACATACATATCTCCACCAACAAGAAATATATGTGCGTTCAATATCAAACTTACCGCGTGTCGCCGTTTCCAATTTCCAACAAGTGAAGTGAACACTCCTCCGCGAGAAAAATTTGTGCTGTGACATCCTGAAATACCAACAAGAAAACATTTAAGTGGAAATTAATTAATTTCGCGAAAAATAATTTAAACTCACCATTGTTTACATTTGAGTCACACATATGTACGCACATACACGAATGTTCCGATTGTTCACCATTCCTACACTTGTTATCGGCTCCAATTTCAAGGTTTACACGACGGCAATTTATTTTTTTCGGTAATGCGAAACAAATGCGAAATTAACGCGAACGTCTAATAAAATAATTTCGCACTCGCATTGTTTTCGCGATCCGAATTTAATAAATCCGAGCTTGCGTGTAATATTTAATGCACATATTTTTCCCAATACACATATTTTTTCCAATACATATATTTTTTCCATAATAAATATATTTTACATAATCCATAATATATATTTTATAACATTCCATATACACACAATATATTTTATGCATTCCACATACAAAATATATTTACACACATATCACATACCCACACATATAAATCCTAACACATACATATAATTTCTCCTACATTTAATTTACCCAAACGCATTCACATAATTATTATTTTTTGGTGCAGGATTCCGAAAATAAAAAAAAAAAAAAAACAAACAAAACATCGAAACATTTTATCAAAAAAAGATTTTCTAATTAAGTGAACTAACTACGGATTTTTTTTGCCTTTGTGTTGTTTGTTTCTTAAAATTTGAAATTCGCGCATAAAGAAAATTTGTGAAACCGTCTCCAACGCTACAGCCGAGTCGTTTTTTCCACCGAGATTTGCCTATTTTTTTTTCAAAAAAAATTTTGTGACTAATCTTTTTATAAACGACTTTAAAGTTTATTGACGGTGTATTTGTATTTCTACCGAGAAAATAAAAAAAAAAAAAAAAACAAAAAAAATCCATTCCAAGCTAACATCGGAAGAAATACAACGTACAGTTTAGATTTTTTTGCAATTTTGTCTTTTTTGCGCAAACAACAGCACGTAGTCGTCTATCCTTTTTCGACCCAAGTTCACAAATAAGAGAATTTTTATTAACGGATAACCACCAGTAAAATTTTTATGTGCATTTGTGTAAAACCGATTTCTTGATATACATTCAACTATAATTTTGTAAAAAAAAAACAGCCGTTATTACAAATATAGTTCAACTTAAAATTACTGCGAGATTATTATACTGATTCAAGTTCAATTGCTTCGACATTTCTACAATTCTCTTTACATTTTTTCGATTTTCAATTGTCTATTCTCCAATTCCTGTTGTCGTCTAGCAACGGTCAAAAAAACTGCGTTTTAGATTATGCCAATCGAGCAACCCAAGACTAGCGCTAAGTCAACTCGGCTCACTGTTCCTCCACGTTCTGCATCGCCTGCGACCCCGACATCAAAACCAAGAATTCTCGCTTCTCCTGCGACAATTAAACGACATCCAAGTTCTGCCAGAAGTGAGTCTTCAGCACTCAAGGGTCAGAGCCACGGCATTCAACGAGCTTCATCTGAGCCCAGATTGTCGTCTCCGAAAACTTCCAGAGCGTCAAGCCCATCTAAGTTAGAAACTGCGAAGCCAGTCCCGCACATCACCGTGTCCGCACCTTCAGTCTCTACTCGTTCTGAAACGCAGAGACGTATTCGTGTCTCCAACATGGCTTTGGCTGATTTTATAGCTGCCAGTGATCGTATCAGCCGTTTCCAGGATATGATCACCACTCCGTCTGAGAATGCAGTCACAATCTCCACACTGAAGATCCGACAGGATCATATTCGCTCCTTATGGGCAACAGCCGAACAAGAGTATGTTCGTTGTTCCAAAAGTATTCGGCAAGATGGTGACGCTGCAGATATTACGACCCTAGAAGCAAAATATGCTTATTGCTATGATGTTTATGAACGTTGCGCGTCTCTACTTACAGAGTCCATTGACAAAGCATCCATGCCAGCGCAGTTGCCAGTTCCTAGCGTTGCTTCGAGAGGCTGTAATCTTCCGCCATGTGACACAGAAATCTTTAGCGGGGATTTTTTGCGTTGGCCTACATTTCGAGACCTTTTCACCGCTGTCTACATAGACAATCCGCGGTTAACACCTGTCGAAAAGTTATTCCATTTGAATTCTAAAACACGAGGTGATGCCAAGGCTCTAGTGGCTAAGTCTCCACTTACCAATGATGGTTTTGAATCAGCTTGGGAAGCCCTCTGTGAGCGGTTTGAGAATCCAAGACTCCTTGTCAATAGTCAGCTCAAGGTCCTGTTCGGCTTAATGCCCATTCCTACCGAGTCCGTCACATCGCTGAGAACGATGCTGAACACTTTCCAAGGATGCTTGCTAGCATTAAATCTTCACGGCGTAGACACATCTACTTGGGACAGCATGCTCGTTTTTTGGGCTAGCTCCAAGCTGCCCAAGGTTACCCGAGCTATGTGGGAGCAGTCTCTCCAAAATAAACGAGATATCCCATGTTGGTCCGAATTAAATGCGTTTCTAGAAGATCGCGTCCTTACGTTGGAATCACTAGAAGATTCAATGACTGTGAGTTGTCAGCCATCGACAAGTCAATTTGTCCGAAAAGAAACCCAGAGGAATATTAAGACTTTTAAAACCAAGGTCTCTGTGGGCACGTCTACATGCAAGGTGTGTGCAAAGGAGAATCATCCAATCCGTCTGTGTCCTCGTTTTCTCCAAATGTCCATCAATGATAGAGTCACACAGATTAGGCAACTCAAATTATGCCTCAATTGTTTCGCACGTCAGCATCAACTAAAAGAATGTCCAAGTGCACATAATTGCTTCACGTGCAACGGTCGCCATAATACCCTGCTTCATCGTGGAAACGTTGCGCCAGTGCTAGCGCTACCCAGCTCAAATGCCAGGGGCAATCAAGCCAACGCTGTTTCAAACCTTCCGGCAGACCCACCTATCCGCACGCAAAGCTATTTTTGCATCAAGTGCGAAGCGAGTCCTTTTGGGAACCGCCATGGTTACCGTGCGTCATCAGGGAATTTCCTATAGGGCTCGTGCTTTGATTGATCCAGGATCTGAAGGGAGTTTTATAACGGAGCGGCTTTTCAACCAAATAAAACTTCCATTCAAGACAGTGACTGCTCACATATCTGGTCTGACCATGTCGACTCCCGCTCAAGCCCATAAGCTTTCTCAGCTCGTCATAGGTTCTCCATTGATGCCAGAACGGCGAGTGCCCACGTCTGCCTATGTCTTACCGTATTTGGCAGGCAATCTTCCGACGCATAGCATTAGCGAGAGTGCCTTAGAGAACCTGCCCAACTTGCCTCTTGCCGATCCGAATTTCCGTCACAGTGCCCAAATAGATTTACTGCTCGGGTCTGACGTGCTTCCAGCAATTTCCTTGAAGGGCAAGGAAACCAATATTTGTGGCACCCTTCTTGGAGAAGAGACCATATTCGGGTGGGTACTTACAGGGCCAGTTAACGAGTCCCAAATCGACCAGCGGGCAATCTCCTCGTTTTCCACTCGAGTTATGCATCCCCCAGAGAGCCAATTAGATAAACTTCTCACAAAATTTTGGGAGGTGGAGGATCTCCCTGTGAGGAGAATGAAAGAGTCCGATTCCGATTGTGAGGAGAACTTCGTCCGAACCACCAAAAGAGACACCTCGGGACGATATATCGTCAGCCTTCCATTCCGAGAGCCTAGCAACATCCAGCTGGGTCATTCCAGGTCAGGTGCATTGGCCCAGTTCCTTCGGAACGAGAGCCGACTGAACAAAAATCCAGAACTCAAAGCTCAGTATAACTCGGTGATCCAAGAGTACATAGACCTTGGTCATATGAGAAAGGTTAGTCCTGCAGACGGTAGCTCTGTATTTTACCTTCCACATCATGCGGTGTTTAAGCCAGAAAGCACCACTACTAAAGTTCGCGTAGTGTTCAACGCCTCCAGTTCCTCCACTAATGGGCAGAGTCTCAACGATGTCTTGCATACAGGACCGGTCCTCCAATCCGACCTAACCATGCAACTTCTTAAGTGGAGATATTTCCGATTTGTTTTCAACGCCGATATTACCAAGATGTATCGGCAAATCCTTGTTGACCATCGACACACTCCGTTTCAGCGAATCTTGTTCCGCACACCAAATGGCGAATTAAGCGATTTCGAGCTAAAAACCGTTACATTTGGAGTAAATTGTGCCCCCTTCCTTGCGATTCGAGTCCTCCAACAGCTAGCAAGTGATGTGGAATCCCAATATCCTCGAGCTAGTGAAGTTATTCGCAGTTTCATGTACGTGGATGACGTACTAGCTGGTGCTCATACGCAACACGAGGCCTGTGAGGCCATTAAAGAGCTGTCATGTGCGATGGAGTCCGCTGGTTTCCCCCTACGAAAGTGGACGGCCAATCATAAGCCGCTTCTGCGTGATATTCCGTCAAGCCACCTGTTAAATTCCGAGTTTCTCGAAATCGATGACGCTAGTGTAACCAAGACGCTGGGGATTCGATGGAGAGCCACGACTGACGAGTTTTTCTTCGTTCCTTCTCCACTGGAGCAAAAATCCTCCTACTCGAAGCGCGAGGTTTTGTCCCAAATTTCTAAATTGTTCGATCCAGCAGGTTGGTTATCTCCTTTCATTGTGCGTGCCAAGATGTTTATGCAAACTTTGTGGCTACGTGAGCTCCGTTGGGATGATCCACTTCCGTCCGATCTTGACCAACAGTGGAGCCAGTTTGTGACCAATTACCAGTCACTCAACGAAATCCGTATTCCCAGATGGGTACACTCTCAACCAAAGGTCCACATTGAGCATCACGGGTTCTGTGATGCATCCGAGCGAGCATATGGTGCAGCGCTATACGTTCGAGCTGTGATAGGGAATCACAGCTTCACGAATCTCCTTACCTCCAAGACAAGAGTGGCTCCAGTGAAAACCGTTTCTCTCCCTCGATTAGAATTGTGCGGAGCAGTCCTCTTGGCTGAGATGACTGCTGCAATTCTCCCTTACATGCCGGTAGATAATCCTGATCTGCATCTGTGGACAGACTCCACCATTGTATTGTCCTGGCTTCAAAAACCTCCGTGCAGATGGACCACATTCGTGGCAAATCGAGTAGCGAAAATAACACAGATTTGCGACGCCCAACAATGGCATCATGTTCGTTCAGAACACAACCCCGCCGATTTGGCAAGTAGAGGTGTTTCCTCCAGCGAGTTAGCGCAGTCAGACCTGTGGTGGCACGGCCCAGAGTGGTTAACATTGCCTCGCAGCCAATGGCCACCAGCACTTAAGTCTATCCCCGAGACTGACGTCGAACAAAGGACCATTAAGGTGCATACCACTAAGATCGCGCCGACGGAAGAGTTCCTCGACCGTTTCTCCGACTTTAGCCGAGCATTGCGCGTTTCTGCGTACATTCTGCGTTTCATCCGCCATTGTCGCAAAGGTCCCAGGGCGACCTCACTTCAACTTTCCCAAGGCGACCTGGCAGCAGCAGAGCAAGCGCTCACTATTTCGACTCAGCGTCGAGTATACGCTGAGGAATACCAAAGTCTAAGCAACAAGCAACAAATAGCCTCTCGTAGCTCCATACTTTCCTTAAATCCATTTCTTGACCACCATGGCATTATCCGAGCCAGCGGACGGGTTAAAAATTCCAGCTCTCTGCGGTATGATGAACGTCATCCTGTTCTTCTGCCGTATGACAGCCGTTTTGCTCGACTCCTTACTGATTTCACCCATCGCATAACGTTGCATGGGGGGAATCAGCTCATGATCCGTATCATCCGCGCGAAATACTGGATTCCCAAGATTCGAAATTTGGTCAAACATGTGACTAAGTCCTGTAAGGTCTGTATCATATACAGAAAGCGTCTCCAAACGCAGCTAATGGGAGATCTGCCCAAGGAGCGGTCTTCCTTTTCCAGGCCATTCACCTACACGGGAGTGGATTTTGCCGGCCCGTTTGATATCAAAAATTACACAGGACGAGCCTGTCTCATCACTAAGGGGTATGTGTGTGTGTTTGTGTGTTTTAGCACCAAGGCTATCCACTTGGAATGCACATCTGATCTGACGACTGAGAAATTCCTGGCCGCGTTGGCGCGTTTTATAGGTCGCAGAGGATGTCCGCAAAGCATTTATTCTGATAACGGCAAGACCTTTGTTGGCGCCGAGAAACTTCTCTCCAAAGAGTTTCTGGAGTCAGTAGCATCCGCAGCCTCAAGTCGGTACAGCCACCATAAGCTAGACTGGCGTTTCATTCCGCCCGGAGCACCGCATATGGGTGGCTTATGGGAAGCTGGGGTCAAAAGTTTTAAGACTTTGCTCCGCAAATCCGCTTCCGGCACTCGATTCACCTTCGAGGAGCTGTCAACGCTGTTGACAAAAGTCGAGGCTTGCCTAAATTCTAGGCCACTGGCTCCTTTATCAGATGACCCTACAGAGCTCCTCTCACTGACACCCGGTCATTTCCTGATCGGAGCGCCTCTCCTGTCAGCTCCTGAAGCTGAAATCCCTCAGCTCGCCGAGTCCATCCACAACCGATGGCGGCGCCTTAAGGCTCTAAACCAGCAACTTTGTCTGCGCTGGAAGGAGGAGTATCTGAAGGAGATGCACAAGAGGCACAAATGGCAACGACCCATGAGAGATCTCCAGATCAACGACATGGTTGTCGTTAAGGAGGACAACTTGCCACCTAACGAGTGGCGACTCGGTCGAATCCAGGCAGTTCATCCTGGCGCCGACGAGCGAGTTCGCGTTGTCGACTTGCTGACCACGCGAGGCCCTATCCGAAGGCCCGTCACCAAACTATTGTTACTACCCTCCTGTAGCGAATAATTTCCTCCTCCTATTTGCAGCTCTTTCCAATTATTGTCATTCCTTGGCTAATCCGAAACTTTTCATTTCTAGCCCTCTTTTTCCAGTTTTTTTCCATCACAAGACCTGCCAGCATGGCCCCACGTCCACGCCAACGCCGCAAACCCTCCGAGGAGACACGCTCCCGGGAGTCTCACACCTTTCGGTGCCGGGTGTGCCGAGGAGTCCACCCCTTGAAGAGATGCAAACGATTTCTCAAACTGGCTACGGAGAAGAGGCTCCGAGCGGTGTTAATAAACAAATACTGCTCGAATTGTTTGGCCCATGAGCATTCGGGCAAGTCCTGCCGCAGTGGACGGCGATGCCAGAGGTGCGACCAGCGGCACCATACGCTGCTGCACGACGATGAGCGTCGTTCGACATCGCGGGAGCCGCCAGCCGCCTCCTCCAGGAAAGCCTCCAAACCCTCCGTTGCTCCTCCCTCGCTCACAGGACTCCTAAACCTGTCATCCACGTTGGTGATGCCCACGGCGACCATAATTATTGTGGTTGGTGCGAAAACATTCCGGACGAGAGCGCTGCTCGACCCCTGCACGCCGGTCAGCCGTATCCGGGCATCCCTTGCCGCCAGTTTCGGTTTGCCGACGGTCCATCTGGGGGCCGATCGGATTTGCACGGCAGTTGTCAAGTCGGCAGTGGAGACTGACGTCGAGCTAAACGTCGCCTTCCAGGTGGATTCGGCCCTCCAGTTCCGGACTCCCGCTCGGCCCGTCCATGACAGCGTGTGCCAGCGGTTCGCGGACCTGAGGCTGGCGGATGAGCGCTTCCACGCTCCGGCCTCCATCTTCGTGGTGTTGGGCGGTGACGTATACCCCCGAGTCGTACGGTCAGATTGCCGCGCGAGTCGGGACGGATTCCCCGTGGCCCAGCGCACCATCTTCGGGTGGACACTGGCCGGTAGCTGCCCACACCCTTGAGGCATTCGCAATCAGGATATTGCAAGGGGGCCGGGATGTCTACGTCACAATGACGTAGAGAGCGAGAGAGCGAGACGGGAGTGGTGAACGGCGGAGCTTTCACCACGGCCTGTAATGCTAAGTAGTGTAATCTGTAATGTTAAGTTGAATTAATTGCTTTTATAACGTGAGATCGAAAAGACGTGAATATACATATCCGTGAAGTGAATTACTCTTGGAGTTTCTACACTTATTTCTGGGGAAAAAAGAAGGAAGACATCTCGCCCTCCTACAATCACACCGAAAGAAATCAAATCATTTTTAGGCTTATGCGGATTCTACCGCAAGTTTATTCCTAATTTCGCAAAGATTGCAAAACCTTTAACTCTTGGATTAAAGAAAGGATCCAAAATTAACAAAGATAACCCAGATTATATTTCAGCCTTTGAGATATTAAAGCTTCTCATCACCAATGATCCCATACTCGCATACCCCGATTTCAAAAAACCTTTTTCCTTAACTACAGACGCCAGTAACGTAGCCTTAGGCGCTGTCCTTTCACAGGACCATAAACCTATCTGTTTTGCTAGCAGAACCCTTAATGAGCATGAACTCAATTATTCAGCTATAGAAAAAGAGCTATTAGCAATTGTATGGGCAACTAAATATTTCAGACCCTATCTCTTCGGAAGACATTTCGAGATCCTAAGTGATCACAAACCACTCATTTGGTTATCCAACACCAAAAGAACCCAATATGAAATTACAGCGTTGGAAAATCAGATTAAATGAATACGATTACAAAATAAAATATTTACCCGGAAAAGAAAATTATGTGGCCGATGCCCTCTCTAGAGTTAAAATAGACGAAAACTTTTTTAGGAGACGAAACAAGTAGTTCCCCTGGCAACAACACACAGTGCTCAGGAAGATAATCAAAACTTAATAACTATTTCTGAAAAAATCTCTGAATTTCTACAACCATCAAATCGAATTTCTTAAAAGCAACGAAGACAAAGTCGAAACTATTCGCTTCTTTCATAAAACAAAAATTAAAATATCTTATAAAGAAATGACTAATCATTCCGCGAAAGAACTAATCAAAGAATATTTATGCTCAAAAAATAAAGCGATCTATTTCCATGACGATGCAGACTTTTTAATATTCCAAAACTTTAAGAACAACTTCCAAACTAAAAGACATACCCACTTATGCAGAATTCAAAGAAATTATTTTGAAAAACCATAAAACATTACTTCATCCAGGTATCACTAAAACTATAAATTGGTTCAAAGAAAATACTATTACCCAGATTACCAAAAACTAATTCAGAATTTTATTAATGAATGCGACATTTGCAATTTGTCCAAATCAGAAAAATAGAAATACTAAACTAACTTTGAAACCACCCCCAGAAATATTTAATACCAGAGAAAAATATGTAATGGATTTTTATTTAGTTGACAATCAACTAATTTTTATCATGCATAGACGTATATTCTAAATTTGCCTCTCTAGTTGAAGTTCAAAGTCGTGATTGGCTAGAAAGCAAAAAGAGCAATCACTAAAATCTTTAATCAAAGCAGACAAAGATTCCGCATTAGATGCGTAGCACTCCAAAATTGGCTTAACTCCGAAAACGTTAAAATAAGTTTAACTACGAGCAAAAATGGCATTTCTGATAAAGAAAGATTTCATAGAACCGTGAATGAGAAACTAAGAGTTATTAATATAGAATCAAGCATAGAAGATAAACAAACTAAGTTCGAAACCATCCTTTTTATACTTATAACCACAAGACTAAATATTTGACAACAAATAGAACACCCGCAGATATATTCATTTATGCAGGCACGCCCTTTATAACACTCAAGCTAATAAGATAAATCAAATTGACAAATTAAATAAAAATAGAAATGACTTTGATATAAATACAAAATACATGCAAGCCCCGTTAGTTAGAAGTAAAACTACTACACCATTTAAGAAAACAGGAGAAATTACCCAAGTTGACGACAAACATTTCATTGAAACAAACAGAGGAAGACAAACTAAACACTACAAATCAAAATTCAAGAAAAAAAAAGAAAATTCACCAAAGCAAATATACTGATTAATTTCAGACATTCCAATATTACTGCTTCTACTCCTATCAATGGCATCCCTAACACATACACAAAGTATAGCAATTAATCCCATCAAAGCACCAATCGGCTATCTTATATTTAAAACAGAAATTATGGACCTACCCTCAGATTACGAATTTCCTTATCTTTTTTTTTTTTTTAACGTTTTATTTGTTTGTTGGATCTCTTATATAGGCTTATAAGACTAACAACAATTTTCTAGGTTTATCTTAATCTAACACATAACCTAACATCTGAAAGATGCTACATTGATCTATGGCCCTGATTAATTACTAGAGGGTTGGGAGGTCGTTTTCGTTGAAGACGAGTACTTTCACGTACTCGGTTAATGATTTGGCCAGGGTATTCGGGTGTGCCTGCAGTTTAGCGGTGTACTTAAGCTGTAGTACCTTTATTTCGGTTATTACGCTAGAATGTAGGTCTTTCTGTACATTTTCATTTTGGATATACCAAGGGTGCTCCCGTGATGGTTCTGAGAACCTTGGATTGATCCCTTTGTATGGTTTCCTGATGTTGCTCTTGCTTGCCCTTAGCGCAGAGCCATATGTCCAGATGGGTTTTAATACAGAGTTGTAGAGGAGAACTTGGAATTCCAGACATAGGGAGAGATCGTGCGTTGATAAGCCAATGTAGACCGGGATTGCTTTGAGCTTTAGTTGCTTTTTCTTGTCTCGATATGCTTACGCCAAGTTAATCTTCTGTCCAAGATATACAACATCGTCGGATTGAGGCACTGGCACATTGTTAAGCGTCAATGATGGGCAGTTTCTTCTATTGAGGGTAAACGTAACGTGTTTGCATTTCTGTTCATTTACACCAGGCGCGTAGCCAGAAAATTTTTTCGGGGGGGGTTTTCAGCAAATATTAAATACACATATTCATTCTTAATAATATAATGGATGACCTTTATTTCAAATTTTTTTCTACAAAAGAATGTCTATTTTCCGACTTGATTTCGCCATTTCGTTCAAAATATCTATCTATCTTCAAAAGTAT
>JAEIGH010000361.1:0-64572 GCA_018903575.1 Drosophila saltans | reverse complement strand
ATTACGTTGAACATGAATGAGTGTATGATGATGACCTTGACATTGTTTACACGTGTATTTGGATTTACACTTGCTGACTACATGACCTTGTTTTAAGCAGTTGAAACATAACGATTTCTCCTTGACAAAGGTACGCCTTTGCGCACACGACATATTCAAAAATTGTTGACAGCCATACAGAGTGTGTTCCGTAGAATGGCATTTGGTGCAATTGATCCCTTCAACTGCAACCATCGATTGTGTAGCCCTTTTGGCTTGGGTGAACTGCTGGGGTATTCTGCCTCCAGCCGCAATCTCTCGTTTGCTGAGTTCCAGTTCCTCGCAACGATCATCTAAAAATTTGAAAAATACCTCGAGTGTGGGCGTCTCGTTGCCCATACTGCGCTCTATCCATCTGCGCCGCGTGTCGGCGTCAAGTTTCTCCAGTGCCAAATATATTATCCAGCAGTCACGTCCAGTTTGATTGATCGCATCTAACCCGCGAACAATCTCGTTTGTCCCATCTGACACCTTACGCAGAATTGCGACATCTATTTTACTTATTGTTGGTAACTTTATGAATTGATCCAAAAATGAATTAACGATGTGGCGTGGTCGATTATATCTTTCCTTAAGACGTTCCCATGCAGTGTTGTAAGCCGATTCGGTGATCGCCAAATGTCGCACTAAGTTTGCAGCTTCGTCAGTGAGCAGTGTTTTCAAGTGATGAAATTTTTGAGTGTTGGATAATTGCTGTTTGTTATGAATGGTGCTTTCATAAATATCCTGAAAAGCTGGCCACTCTGTGTAGTTGCCAGAAAACTTCATTATTTGAATTTTTGGCAATTCGCTCTGAATTGGAATCGCCGAATTGGAATTTGTCGAATTGGAATTTGAATTTGCCACAAGTCCAGCGAGCATCGACATGTCTGGGGTATGTTGTTGTTGAGGTTGTACAGCTAACCTCTCAAATAGTTGTTGTTGTTGTTGTAGCAATGAAATTATTGCGTCGTTGTTTGAATGCTGCGCGTTGGCGCCATTCTCAATGCCTGATGAAGTAGATGGTTGAAGATACCCATTTTTCTCCAGAAGTAATGAGTATGCCTTTAGGTACTGACTTTAGGTCTGGATCCACATAGCCCTCCACGTTGTCGAGCATAGCCATAGAATCCCCTAGTTTGTTGAATTCCCTCCATACGGACTGGAGTAGTTCCATCCGTGAGGTGATCTCTGTTGTTGTAGTTGGGTCGAATTGTTCAGCCCAATCCAATATGCGCGTGATGTTGGCCTTGAGTCTGCCGCGACTCTTTACCAATGCCTTTAATTGTTCCATTGTTAACAATTATTACGAATAACACAGCACAAATTAACTTTCCAAAAGATCCGTCTCGAATGACCAAACAATATGGTGATGAACCGATAGCTTTGAGTAGTGGACTGTATTTTTATTGAAACCGAAGAGAGTTGATGCGAGTTCTTGGTCAGTTGCTTGCCTTTGTGTTACTGATTTTATTTCACAATATTCTTGAAAATGAGCCGACGCAGCGGCAACTTAGATAATATATGTTTGTATGTGTGTGTATGCAAAAAGTGTGTATGAAGTGTATAGATATAGATTATAGATTAATATACAGATCAGTGATGGGAAGATGAGCTTGGGGATGACACTTATGCAATGTGCAGATGGTTCCTCAACAATATATGAATTAAAAAAAAAAAAAAAAAACATACCTGCATGCATCCACTATTTCATCCCCCATTCACATTTATATTCCTCCTTCACATCCAAAAGCAAAAACAATTGCATTCCACAATAAAATCCACAGCTGTCCGTTACACTGGCGCGACAGTGGTATGCAATCAGACAAACCTAAGCTGAAAAATGTGAACAAGAAAAAGGAAGAAAAGAGGGAAGAGAGAAAAAAAAAAGAGAGTGTCAGCATAATCGGAAAAAAACGACCAAATTTCCCAGACGAAAATTCAAATGCCAAGCGTGCTAAGATGGAGCCTATTAAATGTTACTCTTGTGGAAAGCTTGGACACAGGAAGGCGGAATGCAGAGTGAACAATTCATCGACATCTGGAGAAGATCACCGAGCGTTGTCTCTGCGTACGACAATCAACTTTCTTCACTTCAACGAAGTCGGTCGTGTTTTTTTTGCGCTCTCGCTTTTATCTAATTTTTTATTTAATCCCGCATATAATAAATTCTATTTCGTGGAATCTAGTGCCGAATTAATAAATTACGCGATTTAAAAATTGTAACTTGTTCTTAAACACTCACTCAAAGCTATTATTACTTATTGCTTTATTTAATAACAAAACTCTAAGTTTTGTTGTTTTGCCTTTCACATTAGTGTTGTTGTTTGTGCTTGCTCTCGCGTTTTTACGTTGCCCGCGATCGCGACCGTTACTCTCGCGATTGTACCCGTCTTTGTTGTTGTGTGTTTTTTAACTCTCTTAACTTCTGTCTCTTCAGTTTTTTCTTCTTGTGCATAATAAACTTTAACACTTGTGTTATTTCTTGGTGCGTATAGCCCTTATATTTTATATTAGTCATTTTAAATTGCCTCTCTTTATAGACTTTTTGATTTATTTTATTTATTTGTTGTTATTTTAATTTTTTTTGATTAATTTAACTTACATTGGTTGTCTGCTCTTCAAAAAAGTGCCCCCACCGCCAAAAAATCCAAGATGATTATCTTTTGTGCCGGCTGTGCGATAACATTATGCATGTTAAATGTGCTGGTTACACAGCCAGAATAAGGGATAGTATTGGAAACGGTGGGGGCCTAAAATGGAGTTGTGAAGCGTGCCGGGACGTAGAAATGGATATGCGTTTATTTATGCGGCGGACGAGAGAGGGATTTAAATCCCTGTCGGCTGGTTTTCTGAAACTTCGCGATGATTTTTCGTCTCTGGAAACTCAGTTTAATAGTTATAAACTACTAAACGAGTCACCGAAGCGGAAGAAGACTATCCCTCGGAATTTCTCTCCCGATCCGCCGGCATCTCTGCTTCCTCCGGCTCCGGCATCGTTGATTGACCCATTAACTCCAAATGCTCAGCAACTGATATCATTTAGAGTCCAGCAGTAGCTGCAGTTGCGGGGACGATTGACATTTCCCCTGGTAATAGTGCCCCGCAAGCTGACTCGATATCGGTTGTAGTTTCCGATGCGTCCGGACGAATATCCTCTCCCAGGGATATTCCCAATAAAATTTTAACAAGAAGAGCTCTCAAAGCGTCATCTGCCTCAGCAGTTCCAGTGCAAAATGCTGTTGCTGCGGTTGCGACTGGCGCATTGAGATCTCTTGTAGCCATTCCACCAAAAAAGCAAATCTTTGTTTCGCGGCTCGACCCCAATACTACATCAGATGATGTCATAGCCCATATCCGGGCAAAAGTCGTTGCGCCAAACATAGTGGTGGAAAAGTTTAGGTTTTCATACACCCGTGACATCTCGTCATTTAAAATCAGTGTCCCAACAAATGTCTTTGACCAAATTTGTCACAAAGATTTTTGGCCGGAACATTTAGTTATAAAGGAGTATACGGCTAAGAAAAAGTAAAATCGGCCTCCGATTCGTCTGCCTAACACAACTAATCCTTCCATACCCTCTGGCTCGTCAGTAGCTGGCGGGTCAAAAAACTAATTTCGTCCCTTATTCTGGCCTATCAGAATGTTAGAGGACTAAAATCTAAACTTTCTAAGCTTTTTGTAGATAGTCAATCTTTTGACTTTCACATCTTGGTCTTTACAGAAACGTGGTTAAAGCCAGACATTTCTGATGCCTCTGTTTTTCCCACAATTTTTTCAACCTATAGATGCGATCGAATCTCCAAAAATGGTGGTGGAGTTTTGATTGCCGTAAATTCATCTCTTCCTTCAGAAATAGTTCTGCCACCTGCCGTTCTTGACATTGAATTTGTTAGTGTCAAAATTTGTTTGAAATCATATTCTGTATTTCTAACTTGCTCGTATATTCCACCGAATTCTGACATGACGGTATATGCTAGCCATTTAGAAGCTATTCGCTTTGTCTCTTCACTTCTTTCGGATGCAGATATATTTATCGTTCTGGGAGATTTTAATCTACCTGACGTTTCATGGCTTCCATCAGGTGAGTCTTCCTTGTTGATGCCCTCCTCCTCACATTGCTTTGTTGACGGTCTCCTTGAGTTATCCCTAACCCAAGTTAATCCTGTTCGTAACAAAAATGAGAGATCACTAGATCTTATATTTATGTTAGATTCTTCTAACTGTACTGTTTCGAGGATTGATCCCTTAGTCGTCCCCGAAGACAGTTTCCATCCAACTTTGGACTTGACTATTGATCTACCTTTTCGGTTATCAAATGCTGGTACCAGTTCGACGTCTCGTACCCGTTGCTTTCGTAAAACTAACTTTTTCAAGCTCAATGAGCTAATTCTTGCCATAGACTGGTCTTATCTGTACTCCTGTAATGATATGAATGCTGCCATTTGTTTTTTCTATAATACTATGTTTTCACTTTTTGATGCCTGTGTTCCACGTGTGATCCATGTGTTGTCTAACAAACCGCCATGGTTTACACGTGAGTTAACTAATTTGAAAAATGTAAAGTCTAGATATTATAGAAAGTTTAAAAAATCGGGTCGACCGTCTGATTTCTCTCTTTATGCTGTTGCTCGATCGAATTTTTCAGTGCTTAATACACTATGCTATAAGGATTACATTAGGCGTTGTAAACTTCAGTTCTCCCGTGATCCTAAGCAATTTTATAACTTCGTTAACGCCAAACGAAAGGTTGCAGTGTACCCGTCCTATTTATGTTTTGAAAATAATAAAGCAAACGATGATCAGGCCATTGCCGATATGTTTGCTGATTTTTTCAAAACGACCTATTCCTCCAAAGATCATCGAGCTAACTTTTCATATCCCTATCAGTTGAAAAGGTCTAATTGCGTCTTTAATCCTGTGATCGATGAAGAATCGCTTCTCAGCGTGCTTACTTTAGTGAAACCCGTGTACTCACCAGGACCTGATGGGATACCTGGTTGTGTACTCAGGTTTTGTGCTGAGACTTTGATTTCCCCGATTCTTAAGTTATTTACTTTGTCCGTTGAAACTTCCTCTTTTCCAACCATTTGGAAAGAATCTTTTATTATTCCTTTGCATAAAAAGGGTAATAAATCCGTAGCTTCTGATTACAGGGGTATTTCCAAATTGTCCGCTATTCCCAAGGCATTTAAGAAAAATAATAACTTCTCAACTGCAACATTTCTGTAGTTCTATTCTTTCATCTTCTCAACATGGGTTTATGAAACGTAGATCTACTACCACTAACCTTTTAGAGTTTACTTCTTTAGCGATCGAAGGATTCAGGAATGCATTGCAAACTGACATCATTTATACTGACTTCAGTAAGGCTTTTGATTCTGTCAATCATACACTGCTTTTGTTCAAGCTGAACGAACTTGGGATTCCAACCCTTTTGCTTAATTGGATTTCTCAATATCTTAATAACCGTACACAAAAAGTTTTATTTAAAACTTATCTTTCGAAGACCATCAATGTGACCTCGGGGGTGCCACAAGGTAGCCATCTAGGACCATTGCTTTTTACACTTTTCATTAATGACCTTCCGTCAGTTGTAACTCACTCTCGCGTGCTTATGTACGCTGATGATGTTAAACTTTGTATTAGTTTTAAAGACTTAAGTTCTCCACGTCTGCTTCAAGTCGATCTTAATAACTTTCAAACTTGGTGTGAAATTAACTTATTAAACCTTAATGTTTCAAAATGTAATGTCATGTCATTTCATAGATCCTCTTTTCAATTAGTTGTGTATTATCTCAATAATACCCCACTTGAATGTTTGAACGAGATTAGTGATTTGGGTGTACTCATGGACCACAAATTAAATTTTACTCGTCATATTAATATCACTGTCAATAAAGCCATGAGTGTTCTTGGTTTTGTTAAGCGCTGGTCGAAAGAATTTAACGATCCTTACACAACCAAAACTCTTTTTATTTCACTGGTCCGCCCCATTTTGGAGTATGGATCATGTGTTTGGTCTCCACAATATGGATCACACCAAGTTAAAATTGAATCTGTTCAAAAACAGTTTCTAATTTTTGCTCTTCGTGGTTTAAACTGGGATCGAAATGTTAACTTGCCCTCTTATTCTAAAAGACTTCTTCTAATTAACCTACCCTCCTTACTTAATCGTAGAGTAATGCTTGGTACTTTGTTTATTCATAAGCTTCTAAATGGACAAATAGATTGTCCTAATTTACTTAATCAGGTCAATCTATCTGTACCTTGTAGATTAACCCGAAATTATGTCCCTTTAACTTTAACACGCTGTACTTCCAACTATTCGTTGCATGAACCTTTTAGAGTTCTCTGTTCCGACTACAACCGCCTTTATTCTGTAATCGGATCAGAGTTCTCTATATCTATTCTAAAAACTACTATTTTAAGTTATCTATCTAGTAGTTAGTCTTAATTATTATTTAAGTTGTCGTCCGTTGTCCACGCGACTTCGTTTTTGCATGCTGTCTGATAGGGTTCGCGCGTAACAGGCTTTGTCCTGGTGTCGCTTGGACCACTTGAACGTACTGCGCATTGTACGCGTCAACGTCCAGAAGAAAAAAAAATTGTAACATGCTATCGATGCCATGAGCAGGGCCACATCTCTACCCGATGCCCTAACAATTCAGCCGGTGATGATGCAGAATTAAAGATACGCAAGAGAGTGGAGCTATGAGTAATCAATGAACCCAAAGTAATCATGGTGCAACGAGGTGAGAAATTTCCGATTATTTTCGATTAAGGGGCCGAATGCTGAAAGAGAATTAATAATGTTGCTCTATTCAAATTATAACTAATGTCATATTTAATGAAAATTGTCTCGCAGTATTTTTACATGTGGTACGAGACGATAATATTAAGGTTAGCATTGTAATTGGACGTGAGATTTAGCACAAGAATATTCGGCTATTATATCAATTGACGGTTTTTAATTATTAAAAAACAAAACTTTTAACGTTTGCTGACTTTAATAATTTAACAACAAAATTACTAAGGCAAGTCCCTTTTGAACTTTTAATAGAACGGTAACGAAACTGAAGTAAACCTATATGAAGAAAAATAAATCTCAGTCTAGATTTGAGAAAAACAAAGTAAAGGTAGTCAAGTTCAGTGAGTTCAGTGAGATTATGCTTTAATTAAGAATAGCTTGTAAACTTTAAGAAGGCAATTTCTACATTTTTAATATTCACATGATATTTTACGAAGAATGCCAGATGGGCAGGTACCAAGCGAGCTGGATATCGACGGAATTGAGTGTGATTCATCTGATGATACAGTTGAAAGAGACTGTGAAAAAACGGGTGAAACAGACCGTATGTCTTAGTGGATAAGATATTAGAAAGATGATGAGTTGAGAAAGTATTTTGTGGTCGATGCTACGTGGTGGTGCCTTGCCTAGGATTCTTTAACGAAATGCGAAAGTGTTTATTAACAATAATGCAGAACAAATGAGAAGTTGAACAACTGAAATCCGCTTAGAAGGTAATGTGCTAAATTTTAGAATGTGAATTAAGAATGTTGTATTACGACCTAAGTTATGGTTAAGAAAGTTGAACTGTTGAAAGAGACAGTAAAGAGAACACCAGTGGGTGTGAAACTGTTGAAAGAGACAGTAAAGAGAGAACACCAGTGGGTGTGAAACTGTTGAAAGAGACAGTAAAGAGAGAACACCAGTGGGTGTGAAACTGTTGAAAGAGACAGTAAAGAGAGAGCACCAGTGGGTGTGAAACTGTTGAAAGAGACAGTAAAGAGAGAACACCAGTGGGTGTGAAACTGTTGAAAGAGACAGTAAAGAGAGAACACCAGTGGGTGTGAAACTGTTGAAAGAGACAGTAAAGAGAGAGCACCAGTGGGTGTGAAACTGTTGAAAGAGACAGTAAAAAGAGAACACCAGTGGGTGTGAAACTGTTGAAAGAGACAGTAAAGAGAACACCAGTGGGTGTGAAACTGTTGAAAGAGACAGTAAAGAGAGAACACCAGTGGGTGTGAAACTGTTGAAAAAGACAGTAAAGAGAAACCCAGTGAAGGGTAAACTGTTGAAAGAGACTGTGTTCCATGAAGAATTGATCACTTTACATACTGGTCAAAATGCAAGCACAAGCGCAGAATGAAAGTTTTGTCGTGGCGTGTGGGGCATTTTGATGGTGTAAAGAATTCTTGGGTGATGATAATGTTTATAATCGGATATATTTCATTGATTATACGAGGTAAAAGGGTATTGTTAGTACAATTGGTAGAAAAAAATATAAAGTTGGAATATTAAATTAAGTTTGATGTAAATTGAAAATTTTTAAGTCAAGGTGCCTGATTAATATGACACGAGAACGTGTAGTAGTCAGGATGGCCGGAGATAAATTAGGGTATTGCACTGTCTGGCATACCTTTTCGTACCGTACTCGGTTGTCCCTCTCTACTTCAGTCTCATACGTCATTCTTGTAATATTAGGCTGGTAACATTAAGTACAGTTACAGTGACTTCGGTCATGTAAGTCTTGTAGTGAGTATTGTCATGTTAATTTGACGTTGACTGTTGAGTCCTAGAAGTTTGCTTAGTCATGCAGGTGTTGTAGTATTAGTGAATATCTGACTGTGTTTTTCAGCGGGATGACAGTCCGACTGTCATCGAGTGTGGTCCGGTGTAATGCTAAGGCAGTTGAGACTGCGTAATCAGTCTGCAACAGAAAGCCAAGGTGTCCGGAACTCGCTGCGCTAGAAATGGACAATAATAATTCAACCTCAACCGGAGTAATAGAGAATACTCCGACATATATATATATGTATGCATGAATATATTATTATTATTATTAAAGTATAGGATATAGTTATAAACTATCAACCTAACAATATTTTACAAGCACTGGCAACTAAGGCCTTCGGCTTAGACGAAAAACTACATCCATACACTAGCCTGGGATTCGAACCCGGATCCTCGTTGTTCAGTTGACTAAATGACTGGGCCACTTGAACAACTCATCTACCGAGGACTGCGCATGAATATATATATATATATATATATATATATATATATATATATGTATATATATATATATGTATATATATATATATATATATATATATATATATGTAATTTACAAAGTCAAGACATATCGAGAATAGGGGATATTATGTGCACTAATTATGACTGAACTAACTACAAGAGGAGATATGAATGTATGTGTGCATATATATTCCAATTTCTACTTTGTATATATATATATGCACACATTTATTTAGATGATCGATCAAAAACCAAAGAAAAATATGATCAAATCAATTAATTGTCATATAATTACCAATGCACACACACACACACACACAAATGATGTCAATTGAATTAATTTGCACACGGAATTACGAATCGATCGAATTAAGGAAAGGGATATCATTGCATTTATATAAAATCATTAATATCACTACACTTCACATCACTCTTCAATCAAATATTCTTATTCATATTGCTGAGACAACTTCTTCTCATTTACGAGAAACTAAACCGTACGCGCCCGAAGTCAAAAAAAAACTGAAAACCAATTGACAAACGGTTCTTGGTAGAAGCTGTACAGAAATTCTATTCTCATTCTCTTTTTTCACGCATCCGTTATCCGCTCTACTACTACCATCACTATTTGCTACGCACAGTGTGCGCGTACGCATAAAATACATGGGCAAAAAATATTACTTTGAATGAGAAGAATAAATTTGCGAACATTTGTATGACGGTGCCACGAATTTGTCGCGACTGTCCAAAAAAATAACAACAATTCAACGGAATCTGTCCACTATACCAAGGAAGCAAGACAAAAAAGAGAAGCAAATTCTTATTAATACACACAAACACACATCCATACGGCAGTCGTACATGTATGATTTGAAATTAGAAATAATTTACCAAAAGAAGAAATAAATTTTTACTGTTCAATCATTTACACAGTCTGAGCGCCTGTGGATTGCGAACGAAATGAGAAACAGAAAGAGAAACACAAAGAAATCAAAGAAACGTTTGAATATTACGGCCGCAAACAATAGAGGGAGCCAGCAAACAAATGGTGTAGAACATGGATAACCACCACTTGGCAATTCTATCTAAGACACAAAAAACCAAAAGAAATACACGCCAAAAAATACAAATACAACCACCAACCAAAAATTAAAAAAAAAAGCAAGAGATTAACCAAAATAATAACATAACATAATAACATAATATCCCCTATTCTCGATATGTCTTGATTTTGTAAATTACATATATATATATATAATTTATTTAATATATATATATATATATATATATATATATATATATATATATATATATGTAATTTACAAAATCAAGACATATCGAGAATAGGGGATATTATGTGCACTAATTATGACTGAACTAACTACAAGAGGAGATATGAATGTATGTGTGCATATATATTTCAATTTCTACTTTGTATATATATATATGCACACATTTATTTAGATGATCGATCAAAAACCAAAGAAAAATATGATCAAATCAATTAATTGTCATATAATTACCAATGCATACACACACACACACACAAATGATGTCAATTGAATTAATTTGCACACGGAATTACGAATCGATCGAATTAAGGAAAGGGATATCATTGCATTTATATAAAATCATTAATATCACTACACTTCACATCACTCTTCAATCAAATATTCTTATTCATATTGCTGAGTCAACTTCTTCTCATTTACGAGAAACTAAACCGTACGCGCCCGAAGTCAAAAAAAAAACTGAAAACCAATTGACAAACGGTTCTTGGTAGAAGCTGTACAGAAATTCTATTCTCATTCTCTTTTTTTCACGCATCCGTTATCCGCTCTACTACTACCATCACTATTTGCTACGCACAGTGTGCGCGTACGCATAAAATACATGGGCAAAAAATATTACTTTGAATGAGAAGAATAAATTTGCGAACATTTGTATGACGGTGCCACGAATTTGTCGCGACTGTCCAAAAAAATAACAACAATTCAACGGAATCTGTCCACTATACCAAGGAAGCAAGACAAAAAAGAGAAGCAAATTCTTATTAATACACACAAACACACATCCATACGGCAGTCGTACATGTATGATTTGAAATTAGAAGGAATTTACCAAAAGAAGAAATAAATTTTTACTGTTCAATCATTTACACAGTCTGAGCGCCTGTGGATTGCGAACGAAATGAGAAACAGAAACAGAAACACAAAGAAATCAAAGAAACGTTTGAATATTACGGCCGCAAACAATAGAGGGAGCCAGCAAACAAATGGTGTAGAACATGGATAACCACCACTTGGCAATTCTATCTAAGACACAAAAAACCAAAAGAAATACACGCCAAAAAATACAAACACAACCACCAACCAAAAATTAAAAAAAAAAAGCAAGAGATTAACCAAAATCAAATATAAATATCAATCATTTTGCAATTATTGCATTAAATAAGCAAAAATCTAAAAAAAAAAAAAAAAAAAATATAATAGTAGAAACTAACAAAAAAAGAAAAAAGAATTAAAATCAGAAAGAGATAAAGAGAAAAAAGAGAAATAGAAAAAAAGAGTATACAAAATTGAAAAGACAGAAGAAAAAAAATTTATCAAAAGAGGGAAAAATAGACAAGAAAAAAATGAAAGAAAAAGAAAAAAAAAGAGAGAAAAGAGAAAAGATGAAAAGAAATTCCTAAATAAAATCCCCACAACTATATATATCAATCATAGATAAATTACAATATGCTATCTATATTCTACTACCATCTAAATTAGATATAAAAATATACACTAAAATTCTGCTCACTATATATTACCCTTAGTACACTTCTTTTCTTATTAGAATATCTCTATAAAATAATGAAGAAATCAAAAACCAAAAAGAAAGAAATGAAGAATGAAAACTAACTACTAGCTGAATTAGAATGAAATTTAAATATTCAGAAAACTTAAATATACAGATATTCTAATAAATGAAAGATATTCTATTAAATAATTTTCAATTTAAATACCCTCAAAAGAGAAATTGTTAAAATAATACACCAAAAAAAAAAAAAAAAAAAAAAGAAAAAATCATCATTTAACCCTTATACTGTCAATTAAATATTTTTGCCAAGAAGGAATTAGAAAGATTAGGGTAAATGAAATGAACAATATCAAAACTATGTACCACCGCCAGCAGAATGATATTTAGATCAAATCATATGAACAAAATAAACTAACAAATAAGCTAATTAGTCAACTATAGCCTCTAATACTATTTATGAAAATTACTCACGCCCTTTACTAATTCCATAATGTACCACCGCCAGCAGAATGATATTTAGATCAAATCATATGAACAAAATAAACTAACAAATAAGCTAATTAGTCAACTATAGCCTCCAATACTATTTATGAAAATTACTCACGCCCTTTACTAATTCCATAATGTTAAAATTTAAGTCACACAACCATATATAATAATTGTAGCATATTTTAGTATGGGAGCGAAATAAGCAATATAACACCCTACACACTCCAGCCGAGTCCTCCTCCTGAGACAACAATATACACGGAACACACTATCCACCCAACAGTATACAACGGAAGATGTCATGTGGCAACAGCAGCAGTGGTTTGTAGTTGGCAGCATCATCCAGCAGATAGCGCCAGCCAGCGATTGGCAGCAACAGCAGCAGCAACAACAGCAACAACAGCATCAGCAGAAATCAGTAGCAGCATGCAGACAGGAACATATTCAGCATTTATAGATCACAGTAATGTTGCACTGTGATGATAATGCCAGTTGAGGTTTTTGCATAGAGGTTTAATTAAATATAAACAAAAAACTCCGATGCCAAAAATCTCAATTACCAATACCAGCAGCAAGACAGACTGATGTCATTTATACTGATTTCAGCAATGCTTTTGATTCTGTTAATCATACACTTCTTCTTTTAAAATTAAACAAAATTGGCTTCCCAAGCCCTTTAATTAGTTGGATTCGTGAATACCTGACAGACAGAACACAGAAAGTTCTATTCGAGTCTTCAAGTTCTAGATCTGCCCAAGTAACTTCGGGGATGCCTCAGAGTAGTCATTTGGGACCACTGCTATTCACACTTTTTATTAACGATCTTCCATCCGTTATAATACATTCTCGTGTCCTCATGTATGCAGATGATGTAAAGCTTTGTCTCAGCTACAGAGATATTATATCACCTTCACGGTTGCAGTCTGACCTCCAAAACTTTCAATCTTGGTGTCGACACAATTTATTAAACCTAAACACATCTAAATGCAAGGTCATGACTTTTTTCAGAAACACTCCTCAGTTAATTACCTACTTTCTTAATAACGTTCCATTAACCAGACTTAATGAGATGATTGATTTTTTTTTTTTTTTTTTTTTTTTTTTTTTTTTTAACGAAGTCGCGTGGACAACGGACGACAACTAAAATAATAATTAAGACTAACTACTAGATAGATAACTTAAAATAGTAGTTTTTAGAATAGTTATAGAGAACTCTGATCCGATTACAGAATAAAGGCGGTTGTAGTCGGAACAGAGAACTCGGAAAGGTTCATGCAAAGAATAGTTAGAAGTACAGCGTGTTAAAGTTAAAGGGACATAATTTCGGGTTAGTCTACAAGGTACAGATAGATTGACCTGATTAAGTAAATTAGGACAATCTATTTGTCCATTTAGAAGCTTATGAATAAACAAAGTACCAAGCATTACTCTACGATTAAGTAAGGAGGGAAGGTTAATTAGAAGAAGTCTTTTAGTATAAGAGGGCAAGTTAACATTTCGATCCCAGTTTAAACCACGAAGAGCAAAAATTAGAAACTGTTTTTGAACAGATTCAATTTTAACTTGGTGTGATCCATATTGTGGAGACCAAACACACGATCCATACTCCAAAATGGGGCGGACCAGTGAAATAAAAAGAGTTTTGGTTGTGTAAGGATCGTCAAACTCTTTCGACCATCGCTTAACGAAACCAAGACAACTCATGGCTTTATTGACAGTGATATTAATATGACGAGTAAAATTTAATTTGTGGTCCATGAGTACACCCAAATCATTAATCTCGTTCAAACGTTCAAGTGGGGTATTATTGAGATAATATACCACTAATTGAAAAGAGGATCTATGAAATGACATGACATTACATTTTGAAACATTAAGGTTTAATAAGTTAATTTCACACCAAGTTTGAAAGTTATTAAGATCGACTTGAAGCAGACGTGGAGAGCTTAAGTCTTTAAAACTAATACAAAGTTTAACATCATCAGCGTACATAAGCACGCGAGAGTGAGTTACAACTGACGGAAGGTCATTAATGAAAAGCGTAAAAAGCAGTGGTCCTAGATGGCTACCTTGTGGCACCCCGAGGTCACATTGATGGTCTTCGAAAGATAAGTTTTAAATAAAACTTTTTGTGTACGGTTATTAAGATATTGAGAAATCCAATTAAGCAAAAGGGTTGGAATCCCAAGTTCGTTCAGCTTGAACAAAAGCAGTGTATGATTGACAGAATCAAAAGCCTTACTGAAGTCAGTATAAATGACATCAGTTTGCAATGCATTCCTGAATCCTTCGATCGCTAAGGAAGTAAACTCTAAAAGGTTAGTGGTAGTAGATCTACGTTTCACAAACCCATGTTGAGAAGATGAAAGAATAGAACTACAGAAATGTTGCAGTTGAGAAGTTATAATTTTCTCAAATGCCTTAGGAATAGCGGACAATTTGGAAATACCCCTGTAATTAGAAGCTACGGATTTATTACCCTTTTTATGCAAAGGAATAATAAAAGATTCTTTCCAAATGGTTGGAAAAGAGGAAGTTTCAACGGACAAAGTAAATAACTTAAGAATCGGGGGAAATCAAAGTCTCAGCGCAAAACCTAAGTACACAACCAGGTATCCCATCAGGTCCTGGTGAGTACACGGGCTTCACTAAAGTAAGCACGCTGAGAAGCGAATCTTCATCGATCACAGGATTAAAGACGCAATTAGACCTTTTCAACTGATAGGGATATGAAAAGTTAGCTCGATGATCTTTGGAGGAATAGGTCGTTTTGAAAAATCAGCAAACATATCGGCAATGGCCTGATCATCGTTTGCTTTATTATTTTCAAAACATAAATAGGACGGGTGCACTGCCACCTTTCGTTTGGCGTTAACGAAGTTATAAAATTGCTTAGGATCACGGGAGAACTGAAGTTTACAACGCCTAATGTAATCCTTATAGCATAGTGTATTAAGCACTGAAAAATTCGATCGAGCAACAGCATAAAGAGAGAAATCAGACGGTCGACCCGATTTTTTAAACTTTCTATAATATCTAGACTTTACATTTTTCAAATTAGTTAACTCACGTGTAAACCATGGCGGTTTGTTAGACAATACATGGGTCACACGTGGAACACAAGCATCAAAAAGTGAAAACATAGTATTATAGAAAAAACAAATGGCAGCATTCATATCATTACAGGAGTACAGATAAGACCAGTCTGTGGCAAGAATTAGCTCATTGAGCTTGAAAAAGTTAGTTTTACGAAAGCAACGGGTACGAGACGTCGAACTGGTACCAGCATTTGATAACCGAAAAGGTAGATCAATAGTCAAGTCCAAAGTTGGATGGAAACTGTCTTCGGGGACGACTAAGGGATCAATCCTCGAAACAGTACAGTTAGAAGAATCTAACATAAATATAAGATCTAGTGATCTCTCATTTTTGTTACGCACAGGATTAACTTGGGTTAGGGATAACTCAAGGAGACCGTCAACAAAGCAATGTGAGGAGGAGGGCATCAACAAAGAAGACTCACCTGATGGAAGCCACGAAACGTCAGGTAGATTAAAATCTCCCAGAACGATAAATATGTCTGCATCCGAAAGAAGTGAAGAGACAAAGCGAATAGCTTCTAAATGGCTAGCATATACCGTCATGTCAGAACTCGGTGGAATATACGAGCAAGTTAGAAATACAGAATATGATTTCAAACAAATTTTGACACTAACAAATTCAATGTCAAGAACGGCAGGTGGCAGAACTATTTCTGAAGGAAGAGATGAATTTACGGCAATCAAAACTCCACCACCATTTTTGGAGATTCGATCGCATCTATAGGTTGAAAAAATTGTGGGAAAAACAGAGGCATCAGAAATGTCTGGCTTTAACCACGTTTCTGTAAAGACCAAGATATGAAAGTCAAAAGATAGACTATCTACAAAAAGCTTAGAAAGTTTAGATTTTAGTCCTCTAACATTCTGATAGGCCAGAATAAGGGACGAAATTAGTTTTTTGACCCGCCAGCTACTGACGAGCCAGAGGGTATGGAAGGATTAGTTGTGTTAGGCAGACGAATCGGAGGCCGATTTTTCTTTTTCTTAGCCGTATACTCCTTTATAACTAAATGTTCCGGCCAAAAATCTTTGTGACAAATTTGGTCAAAGACATTTGGTGGGACACTGATTTTGAATGACGAAATGTCACGGGTGTATGAAAACCTAAACTTTTTCCACCACAATGTTTGGCGCCACGACTTTTGCCCGGATATGGGCTATGACATCATCTGATGTAGTATTGGGGTCGAGCCGCGAAACAAAGATTTGCTTTTTTGGTGGAATGGCTACAAGAGATCTCAATGCGCCAGTCGCAACCGCAGCAACAACATTTTGCGCTGGAACTGCTGAGGCGGATGACGCCTTGAGAGCTCTTCTAGTTACTACTTTATTGGGAATATCCCTGGGAGTGGATATTCGCCCGGACTCATCGGAAACTACAACCGATATCGGGTCAGTTTGCGGGGCACTATTACCAGGGGAAATGTCAATCGTCCCCGCAACTGCAGTCACTGCTGGACTCCTAAACGATATCAGTTGCTGACCATTTGGAGTTATGGGGTCGTTCGACGATGCCGGAACCGACAGAAACAGAGATGCCGGCGGATCGGGAGAGAAATCCCGTGGGATAGTCTTCTTCCGCTTCGGTGATTCGTTCAATAGTTTATAACTATTAAACTGAGTTTCCAGAGACGAAAACTCATCACGAAGTTTCAGAAAGCCAGCCGACAGGGACTTAAAGCCCTCTCTCGTCCGCCGCATAAATAGACGCATATCCATTTCTACGTCCCGGCACGCTTCACAACTCCATTTTAGTCCCCCGCCGTTACCAATACTATCCTTTACTTTGGCTGTGTAACCCGCGCATTTGACATGCATAATGTTATCACACAGCCAGCACAAAAGATAGTCGTCTTGGACTTTTTGGGGATGAGGGCACTTTTTGGAAGAGCAGACAACCATTGTAAATTTAATTGTTTATTATTATTTTTACTGATAAGAAAAAAAATAAATAATAAATGGCAAAAAATTAAAAAAGAAATTTAAAAATGAGCAATGTATACGAACCAAGAAGTAACACAAGTGTTAAAGTTTTAATTTTAGAAGAAAAAACTGAAGAGAAATTAAGAGAGTTAGTAATAACACACAACAACAAAGACTGACACAATCGCGAGAGTAACGGTCGCGATCGCGGGCAATGTAAAAACGCGAGAGCAAGCACTACACAAACAACAACACTAATGTGTATGCGAGAGCGCGAATGCAAGAAAAGAGATCAAAAACACAAAGTCAAAGACTATGCAAGCAAAACAACAAAACTGTAAGTTTTGTTATTAAATGAAACAATAAGTAATAATAGCTTTGAATAAATGTTTAAGAACAAGTTACAATGAGCTATTCGCGTAATAAGTAATTTCGGCACAGATTCCGCGGAAAATAATTTTTATTTGCGGGATTAAATAAAAAGGTTGGATAAAAGCGAGAGCGCAAAAAAAAAAACACGACCGACTTCGTTGAAGTGAAGAAAGTTTTTTTTTGAGTACTTGGGAGTACTTATGGACCATAAATTGACTTTTAAGTCCCATATAAGCACTACTGTCGGAAAAGCCATGGGTGTTCTTGGATTTGTTAAAAGATGGTCAAAGGAATTTGACGATCCATATACAACCAAGGTTCTTTACACCTCATTGGTTCGTCCAATTTTAGAATATGCAACCTGCATATGGTCACCCCAATACGATTCACATAAAGCAAGAATAGAATCAGTTCAAAAACAGTTTTTTCTTTTTGCTCTTCGTGGTCTGAACTGGGATCGTAATATCAACTTGCCTTCGTACTCTAGTAGACTTCTTTTAATTAACCTTCCTTCTCTTACTAATCGTAGATTAATGCTTGGCGTCATATTTATGCACAAGCTCCTTAATGGGGATATAGACTCTCCCGAGCTGTTGAACCGAGTAAAACTAACAGTTCCTTGTAGACCTACTAGAAACTATATTCCTCTAACACTTCCACGATGTACTACTAACTACCTTATGTATGAACCTTTTCGAGTTCTTTGTTCCGATTATAATCGTCTTTATCATGTAATCAGTTCAGAGCTCTCGATTCCTTTACTAAAAACTTCTATCCTTTCCTATCTAGCACGTAACTAGCTATAGTGTCGTTTTTTGTCTGTGTTTTGTGAATTGTCCCCGCGACTCGAGCCGTGCGTTATGCGGCTTGCGCCCCTCGGTCGGTTGGGCGGGAGGTGTGGGCAATTAGTGCTCCCGTTGGGATTTGCGCGTAAAAAAAAAAAAAAAAGTATTCCATGACGATTG
The DNA here is from genome assembly GCA_018903575.1 of Drosophila saltans. Lineage (NCBI taxonomy): Eukaryota > Metazoa > Arthropoda > Insecta > Diptera > Drosophilidae > Drosophila > Drosophila saltans. The sequence continues at coordinate 45,862 of JAEIGH010000361.1, read as the reverse complement.
GCATACTCAAATACCGAGCTTACAAACAGAATCAACAGACATCATAGTTGGAAAACTTGAAAATAATGATCACTGTGCAAATGTGATTGATGATGTGAAATATAAATAACATTTACCCGCACTTGCACAGCCACCAGTATAAACAATCATTATGACGTCACTACCTCCTGACAGATCATCAGCAGCACCAGCGGCACCGGTAGCATCAGTAGCATCAACAACATCAGAAGCATCAGCAGCATCAGAAGCATCAGAAGCATCAACAGCATCAAAAGCATCAGCAGTATCAGCAGCAGCAACAGCAGCAATCAATTGGCAGCGACAGCATCAAAAGCATCAACAGTATCAGCAGCAGCAACAGCAGCAATCAATGGCAGCGACAATGTCCAGCAGCAGCAGCAGCAGCGTCTTAAATCCAATGATGAACAGCACCCACACACAACCATCAATACATGGAGCTATGTGTACATAGCCAATAAATTTCTGCGGTACGCAATCAATAATTTCCACAACAACAACAATAACGATGATGACGATGATTACGACGACGACGACGACGATGATGATGATGACTGCTGCTTATGCTGCAGCTACTACTACTAAATACTGCTACCACCAAATTAAAAAATCAACATATAATATAGTAGTAGAAGCGGCAGCAATAGCAGCATACATCTAACAGCAGCAAATCAAATGAAATCTTCATCAAAATCAAAAACTTGTTGGTCAAAAAAAAAAAAAAAAGAAAAGATGGATTAAAATTCTTCAAGAGCAACCAAACGAATTTCTCCAATTTATATTGGCATAATGATGACGTCGTATATGGAATAGCCAGCAGCAGCCAGCAAAAAAAAAAGTCCACCAATATAAATTGCAAAATCAACATCAATTCCATGTACAAGAGAATTCATAAATTCTTCTTGTGGCATTTTTTGGAATATATTAACAAAATCCAATGATCATACGCCCATTAGCTAAAAGAGTGACATATATAAGTATATATATATATAGAGTTTTCTTCCCAATATAATCAAGAGGGTTTCTCTATAAATGTTTTCTTATATATATAAATGTTGAAGAAATTAATGGTCCGTACGCTATATTAACCGAGGCAATTCAAAATAATTTAGTGACGTAAACGCATACAAACTATATGCTAGTCCAGGATTGGTGTTTACCATAATGCTAATATTGCATAATATAATATAATATAAATATTAGTCAATAGCAAATGGTCCCATCCAATGGGTGAAGTTATATATATATAAATTTTTACATATATTGCCTTGCATTAAGAAAAATGAGAATAATTTGCACACTAAAACACCAAGCGAATTTTATAAAGGCCAACAGCAACAACAAAGATGAAGACGAGGACGAAGATGAAGACAAAGGAAGCCGAATCCAAATGCCACCAATGTATATACATACATCGATGAATTCAAACCTCACCGTCGCTCAACTTGAAGGAAGGAAGAAGGGAAGCAAGCAGCAACAAGATGCAGCAATTGTACATACAAGCCGATCTGATGCTGGGCGTCAGACAAATCTCAACATATACATACATGCATACGCTGTATGTATATGCGTATATACAATGTATATGTTTTCTTTCTCTCTCTCTCTCTTTCTTTCTTTCTTTCTATATTTTCTCATAACGCTACATGCCAGCCATATACATATATGGCGATAATAATGATGATGATGATGACGACGACGACGATGTAAGATGGTCACACACACCATATGCAAGTGAGTGTGTGCGCTTATATATTCCAATATTATTGGCTGGCATAGCAACACAATTTGAGCGAGCAACGATGGACGCACTATATGATGATGGCGCCAAAACCGATGATACATATGGAGACTTTGAGAGAGTGCATCACTTTCACTCTCTTAAATATGAAGCAACTACCGCTAGCACCACAACAACTACACACACAGGATGGATGGCAATGCTGGCTAAATCTATCTCTATATACTGGAATTGTCTCTCTCTCTCTCTATATATATATATATATATATATATATATATATATGCACTGGAATAGGGAGAGAATGTGAGGGATGGAGAGAAGGAGGACTGACGCGACGCCATGTCTACACCAGCTACCAAATAAATACCGGCTGCATAGCCCCACTTGATCATCAGTCTGCAGCAGAACACACGGCCGATTATAGAGCTTGTCGGCATTTCCAAGATCGCATACATATTTAATCATACACCGCGCTATCACCACACACACTTACATACAACCTTTCTATTAAAAAATATATATATTGTGCAAACTAACCAATAATTAATAATAATAATTGTTATAAATCAAAAATCAAAATTCAATCTAAGAAAAAAATAATGAACCAATTGTGCAACTAACCAATGCTATTCAATCTCAAATGAGCGAATAAATTAAATTGAAATTGAAAAAACCAAAAAAAAGATATATAAAAGAGTGTTAATTAAATGAACAATCTATTCCACTGCCGCCATTACAATTTGCTAACAAGTGAAACAAAATTCAAAAAATGAAATGAAATGAAAGTGATCATTGCAAATTAATCAAGAATTCATCCAACTACTATACAAATTTCAATAAAAATTTTTTTTTTTTTAAAAAAAAAAAAATAAAAAAAATTTTTTTTCCCCCCTCAAAAATAATTTCTTTTCAACATATTTAAAATTAAATTAAATTGCAATTATTTGCAAAAGACACCCTAACAAATCAAATACGCGCAATAAACCGGGCACACAGTTACCATAAAATCAAATCAAATAAAATAAAATAAAATAAAATAAAAAAAAAAAATAAATAAAATAATTATCCTGCCATTTCCCATCCACACATTCATCCACTATTCTGCAATATTCCACCATAAAACCATAAATGTTCCAGTAAATAAATTACTCTCTTCCTCTCTCTTCTTGATATACACCATTGGGAAAATTAAAATAAAATATATATAACAAAAAAAAAAAAAAAAAAAAAAAAAAAAAAAATCGAACAACTTTCCAGTATAGAGAAGATTGCCCTAGTGCAAGAGAGCCACACACAATCATACATTTACATATTTCCATACCCTATCCTATATTATCCATCCACCCCATCCATCCACACACATATACAAAATACAATTAAAAGAAGTATAACGCCAAACACATAAAACTAATAATTAATAAAAAGAAAGATAAAGTTCAACCAAAAAGACAAAGTTTCAATTCAATTAAATAATCTTGCAATGGCATACATCAGCCATATAGTAAAAAGCAACAAACGACGGGCATCCTTTTCGCCACCATTGTCACGATCCAGGGCGTTAACCACTACAGCAGCAGCAGTAGCAACAACAGCAACAACAACGACGTCAGTGGCAATGGCAATGGCAGATGGTAGCACAAACTATAATAATGACAGCGGCGTGGGATCTCATCATCGGCAGCAGGATCAGGAGCAACAGGAGCAGGAGCAGCAACAGCAATATCATCATGGTCAATACGACCAACACCAACATAGACGATCATCATTACCAACAATGATGAAAGGGCCAATTGATCATCAACATCATCATCATCATCATGTTGATATTTGCGGCAGCACCAGCACCAGCACTGGCCCCAATAACAACGCCCACACCACCAACAGTAGCACTACCATCATCATCACCACCACCAACAACTGCTGAGAAACAACATGGCCAACAGCAGCAGCAGCAGCAGCAGCAATTACAATTAAATGGGCAAGTAGACAAATCAAACATACTACCATCCTCCCATCCATATGCAACAACAGCAACAACAACAGCAGTAGTGACATCCTCAAAAATAATTAATGCAAAGAAATGTCATACATTAACCCAAAATAAGACCCAAAAAAACAATCCCAATGCCATGAAATTAAATACAAATTCGTTGAGGGTAGGCCAACATGAGAAACAGCAGCAGCAGCAGCAGCAACAATTGCAGCAACAGCTACAAATAAATAATTTAACCTCCCCTCCCCCATCTCCCTTGTCTCATTACCAACAAGAAGAACAACAAAATCATCAATACCACCACCAACCCCCCTTCTCTTGTATTAATTTAAATGGGCGGGAGAATGTTAGATTAGGCGGGAAAATCTCACAAATTGGCGCCAATGTCATAAAAAGAGCGCCAACTTTCGGCGCCCAAATCATTGGAAGCGCGCCAAACCTCAATTCCAATTCCAATTGCAATTCCAATCCCAATTCCAATAGTGAGAATGAGAAAGAAGGAAAGGTAATAACAGCAGCAAGAAGAAATACCGCTAACATCACTACTACCATTGCACAAGTACATGGAAACGGTGTGAGAGATAATGAAAAATCATCATCATCATTATTATCATCACCAATGCCATCGACATCTACAGCAAAAACGACCAAAAGAGATGAGAAAAATAAAAGCAGAGACTGCAGCAGCAGCAGCAGCAACAGCGACAGCGATAGCGGCAGCGACAGCGTCAGAAGCAGCATTACCACCGCACACAAAACTACTCCGAAGCAGCAGCAAAAGCAGCAAGAAAAACAGCTGCAGCAAAAGCAGCAGCAGAAGCAGCAGCAAAAGCAGCAAGAAAAACAGCAGCAGCAAAAGCAGCAGCAAAAACAGCATCAGCAGCAGCAGCAGCAGCAAAAACAGCTGTTAAATAATCGGTCTCCTTCTCCTTCCCCTCCCATCACACCTCTATGGGCCATGGAAGGTGATGATAATAATATTACCAGTCAGATGAATGTTAGCAAAATATTTGAGAATATTGCTACCGACAAACAGTCGGATAAAAACTTGAATACATCCAATGAACATCAAATAAAAACAAAAATAGCAACAACAACAACAGCTACAACAACTACATCCACACCAATGGCATTAATATATAGTTCAAGGGCAAATACCAATATCACTGATAATCATGTATCTTTTGCCATATCACCACCTGAGAATACAAACACTGGAAATGGACAGCAATATACAGCTCCTGCTAGTGCAAAACGGAAATTGTATATGCCTATGGAGCATTATCCTGATAATGCCAAAAGGAAACACACCAAACTAAATAAGAAACCACAAATTATTCCATATAAGTTTCAGTCAACTACTAAAAATCAAATGAATGGCATACTTTGGAATAATTAATTCAAATGATGGCCACCACAGCTTATTGAAAGCAGCAATGGCAGAAACAGTAGTAACAACAACAGAAGCAGCAGGAGCAGAAGCAGCAGCATCACCAGATATACCAGAGCCAATGCAAATACAATTAATAAATGATTCTATAGATTGTATTCTGGACAACAATAATAATAACAACAATAATAATAGTAGTCGAACGATCGTACCGCCAGCTATTATAAATACTAATCTCAGACAACAACAACAACAAAAAAAAAAGAAGAGACCTATTCAAATTAATAAACCACCAGCAATCTATATCACAAATGTGAAAAACATTGGTACATTAATTGAAAAATTAAATTTGGCACTCAATGTCACAGCATCGCCAGTTAATTTGTTACAACAAGAAGAATTACAGTCACAACAATTAATTAACAAATATACAATTAAAATTCTAAGATCAAAAATGATCAAAATAGAATGCGATAACTTAACCAGCTATACAACAATTGTCAAATTTATCAAAGATAATAATAATAACATTATTAATAATTTAAATAATCTAGGTAATGACAATGATAATGTTAACAACGACGCCGACGATGATAGAGATGATGGTAATTATATACAAATGCATACGCATCAGCGTAAAGATGAGCGTGGTCTGCGTCTCATCATACGATATTTACATCACACAACCCCCATGCAATTGATCAAGGAAGAATTGAAAAAGATTGGTGGATATGATGTTAGGTATATACGCGCCATTAATGATCGTCGGAGTCATGAGCCAAAGAATATGTTCGAAATGGAGATTGCACCAATGTTGAATGGTCAACACTATGATATATTGAAGCTCAATAGATTGGCAAATCAATTAATTAAGATGGAAAAGCAAAGGCATCGCCTTGAACCGGCGCAATGTCACCGATGCCAAGAATTTCGGCACACAATGAAACATTGCACACATATGTGGAGATGCATGACGTGTGCTGGACCACATACCACTGGCTCATGTAGCATTAATGGAAGGCATCCAAATCCAAAATGTGCCAATTGTAATGGATCACATACATCTATTTACAAGGGCTGTCCTGCCTATAAAGAGGCATTGGCACAATTGAAATACAATCCAATTAATTTCAAAAACAATCCTAATCAAAATCAAAATCAACATCAATATAAATATCAGTATCAGCAGCAGCAACGGCAGCAGCAGAAGAACCCACAGCAGAAGCAGCAATATGAACAGCAGCAGCAGTGGCAGCAACCGAATCCAATCAGAGAGCAATATCCTCATCGGCAGATGTCAAGGGTATTCCAAAACTCCAAACATATGGATCAACAGCAGCATCAGCAGTCAATTCCTCAGCAGCAGCAGCAGCAGCAATATAGATGGCAGCGCCAATTAAACACCAGCCTCAATAATCAATCACATGATGGGAGGAAGCAGCAGCATCAGAATCAGCATTTGAATCAGCATTCGAATCAGCAACAGAATCAGCAGCAGTCGGCATCGAATCAGCATCAGCAGCATCAGAATCAGCATCAGAATCAGCATTCGAATCAGCAGATTTTTGGCTCAGAGGCGAAATTACAATTCATATATGGCACTCCAAGGGCAGCCTGATGAACTATCACCATGGAAGAAGCAGCAGCATTCTGGACTACAACAACAGCGGGAGCAGCAGCGACAACAACATCCAAAATATCAACTGCATCCAAAGCATAGGCAGCAGCAGCATCAAAACCAGCAGAAAAGAAACCAACAACAAGAACTTCCTAACCAAAATCGATCTAATCACACCAATAGCAGGCAACAAGACAGAAAAATCAGGAAGACATTGGCAAAAAAACAAAATAGCAGCACATCAACAAGGATGGCAGGAGAAATTCAGCCGCAGCTATTACCATCATCAAAAGCAGCAGCAGCAGCAGTAGCAGCAGGAGGAGGAGGAGCAGCAGCAGCAATAAAAAAAAATAATAATAATACAGATAATAATGTTGCATTGAACAAAATGACTGAGACAGTTGATGCATTGGCATCAAAAATCGATGTATTACTCTCGGCATTATTCAAACTCACAGAAGTGAACCCTAATACAAGGATATAATTTTTGGATTTCTTCAAATTTGATACGGACTGACAGTCTGGACATAGAGTTCATACATTTAATGATTGTTTTCATACAAAAATATCCTATTCACATATCCTTATTGCAATTCAATGGTCCATATATATATGTATATACAAAAAAAATTCCTGAGTCTGCATATAAGTAATATAATTTGCCGCACTCACCACTATTATTGTTAGAGAAACCTGCAATGAAAAGAGAGAGAAAAAGAGGCATATTAATACCAATGGTTAATAATTATTAAATTTCAAATGACTCACCTCCATAACAATTTAAACAGAGTCCAGAATCCGCAAATATCCATAATTTTGTAGTATATAATTATTATATCCAGCATGTATATTCGTTGCATGTATCACATTTGCTCCTCACTTGTATGATTTTTGTTATTTATAATTCCAATGGAAAAACTCCTGCGCACTCCATCCACTAACTGGTATTTATATATGGATATCCATGGCCGACACTGGTGAATGCATGCAGGAACAACAACGCCTATTTTGCACATTCATACACACACACTCTCATATACACACTCACTTCTACATACATACTTCATTTGGTGGCCACAGTATATACACACACACATATATATATATGCTGACCAATGAGGTAATAACTATACATTTCATCCACGATTTGAGGAAACTATGCCACAGTAGTACTTGGTGGCCATGAGAAACTAATACTAACAACAACGAGCGGGAGCAAAAAAAAAAAAAAAAAAAAAAAATTATTTTGATGGAGCGACATTACCTTGCAGTATACAAGAGAATTCAGCATCCAACTATATAGGATCGGAGACTTATTCGGATGGAGCGGCACCATCATCATCTGGCCCTCTTCAAAACATTGGCAGTAGCAGCATAAGTTGATGGAGCGACACCATCCATTTATTATGGCTGCTGGCTGCAAGATCTGAGACTTATTCGGATGGAGCGGCACCATCATCATCCAGCCGTCTTCATTATATTGGCAGTAGCAGCATGAGTTGATGGAGCGGCAACATTCATGTATTGGTTGCAACGGCGGCAGCAGTGACAGCAGCAACGGCGACAGATGAACAGCAAAGTATGCAGCAAAATTGGAAATATGTATACACACATATTGGGGATATGGGTTAAAACAAAAAAAAAAAAATTGCAACAGCTAATGCTATGGAATCACCCACCCATTCTCCACCCCCCCCCCCCTTCTCCAACTGACATTTGCATGTATGAAAATGTCGGATGGACATACAGACGCACTTAATCCCTAATCCGATGCTAATTTGTGAGTAGCTTCCCACTGCTAACTCCTCACCACCCTCCTCCTACTACTGATGTCAATTGTCTCTCTCCTTGTCTATGGGGAAATGACAAGCTATTACCATTTATGCACACACATATATATGCGTATAAATGTGTATATACGTATATATAAATATATATGCATATACATGCATATAAATACATACAATATATTTACTGCACACCACAAAATCAAATAACTCACACACACATTTGATGAAATGAAATAATAATCACTAATAATTTGCATGGCAGAACTAAGTAGCCGAAAAAAAAAGAAGAGAATATATATATAATTTTATATTTTTGTTTAACGTTGATTAAAAAAAATGTCTTTATTTAATTTCAACGGAGTTGTTCTTTTTACAAAGGATACTTATATTAACGTGCACTTAATGCTGAACTAACTGCTTGTGTGTTAAATATAATGGTATTTTTGTATTAAGTTCTCAGTGCTTGACTTTATGAGTCTGTGAAAATATGTTTTTTCGTATGTATCGTTTTCTAATTCTAGCTTACTCGTTAACTTTTGTTTTCTGCGTTCTGCTTCGTCCAGGAATTCTCGGATGTTGCCTTTGTAGGGGGTGTTACGGAAATTCTCCAACAGCGTCTCATTGGGTGTCCGCGGTTTAAAATTCAATATCAGCTGGTTTCGTAGATCGGTCCAGGTAGTTAAGGTTGTTCTTCCCAGGGTACGCATAACTTCGCCGCTGATACTGCGATCAATGTACCCAAGCATCACATATTGTTGACGGGTATCATCAGTAAAATACATGGAGAGTAGGTAGTCAATACGATTTATAAAGGTGAATAGTGCATCGGGATTGCCGTTGAATTTTTCAACACTTCCAAGTTGGTGGGCAGCTTCCGCCATACTAGATTCGGTGAGTGGTGGATGAACCATTTTATTTATTTTGAAGATTTGTTTTATTATTTGTTCGTTGATTTTTTCTTTTGTATTTGTTTCTTATTATTTTTTTTTTTCTTGTGAATTTCTTATTTTTAGATTTGTTGTTTTTTTTTTTTTTTTTTTTAATTTGTTTTATTGATTTTTTAGTTTTAACTTATGTATATCTCGTGTCTTCTGGCACGAAGATTCTTCTGCGGATAAAACAGGTTGTTTAGTGTCTTCTGGTATATTTCCAGTTTTTATCGGTACAAAGGTCCTGGTATTAACTCAGGTTTGAAACCTTAGCACAAAAAGTCTTGGTTGGAAACACAAGTTTTGCACTGCACTTTAACTTTTTGTTTTATCCTACCGACTGCGCCAATTTTATATTTTTGTTTAACGTTGATTAAAAAAAATGTCTTTATTTAATTTCAACGGAGTTGTTCTTTTACAAAGGATACTTATATTAACGTGCACTTAATGCTGAACTAACTGCTTGTGTGTTAAATATAAAAAGGAATCGCGAATCAAAAATGTAAAGGAGAACTAAACTCTAACAGAAGTGTTCGCGTATCAAGAACTGAACTGTTCGCGTAAGGAAGAACTGAACTGTTCGCGTATCAAGTGTAAAGAAGAACTGAACTGAACTAATGTCTTAAAGTTCTAAGATTATTTATAGGAGATTTTTCGGGGGTGGCGTGATTTTTGGGAGTTGGCTAAAGTGGCCTGATCGATTCTGATTGGTCACTTCGAAGATTTGTTTTGGATAATGATTTCCCACGAAAAGGGTGTAAAGTAGTCTTCTTGTTTTGGACGCTGCAGCTGCGCGTATGAGTTAGATGGGGTCATTTGTTTATAATATAAAAAGGGGTCAAGATTTGCTTAGCTTGCATTTTTACGCGTGGGAATTGGATGGGGTGAATTGTATATAACAAAATAAAAGAGGGTCGAGATTTGCTGAATTAGCAATTTAAAGATGGGGTGAATTGCTGATAATAAAGTAATAAGAGTGGTTTTGTGGGAGGCGGATATATTACTCCCCCAACCTTTAAAAAAGTAGCCTGTCCTCAGGCGGGAAATGGAGGGTATAATGAAGGAGGTGTTTGCATATTTTCAAAAGGGATTTCTTGCGAGATAATTTCTTCTTGTGGGACGGGGTTAACTAGTGCTGATTCAACTGATTTAATTTGTCTTATAATTATTTTTTTAGTCATTGATTTAAATTTATAGATAAGATATATAATAATACTTATTAAAGTCATGATAAATGTATTTGTTGTTATTATATTAAATATTTTGTTATACTTAGTTTTTACGTAAATGATTTGTTTCGTTTGTAAGTAAGAAATAGGTTCCAATTTTGTTACATTATTTGTTACATAGATATTTTGTGTGTAATCTGAAAATGAGTTTACTATTGATATTTCGTTTAACTTAATGCTACAATCGTATATCTTAATTATATTATTTCCTTCTATAAATATTTTATTTTGATTACAGTTTTGTTTTAAATTTGTTTTCGGTAGATTCCAGGTAACAACAATGTTGGGCTCTACATAACTAATTTGATTTGTTTTAAAAGTTTTACTATATTTGCATTCTGCTGGTATTTGTGTTATAATTCCATTTATACATTCATTTATTTCTTGTTTTCTAGTAGATTTTATGTATGTGTTATTGTTTTGTATATAATAAGTTTCTTGAACATTTTCTGTTAAAGTATTATTGTTATCGTCTGGGTAGGGAATAATTTTGAAAAGTGGGGTTTTGGATATTAGTGTAGGTATGTGCGAGATTATTAGTATTTCGTTCGTATCTGATTTCAACCAAGTAGATGTTTTTCTGTTTAGAATTTTTTCAGTATTTATATCGACTATGTATTGATGATATTGTCAACTGCATGCCTAATTCTATGTCTTCTATGTATTTTGTGAAATGCTCTAAGTTAAATACAAGGATATTTAGTTTTTTGTCTGTATCTTGACTAATGGTGAGGTTGTTTAATATTTCAATGTTTTTGTTGACTGCGTCTATAATGTGGTTAAGTTCGTCGTTTTGGGCATTATTTGCTGTTAAACTGTTAATTTTGTCTTCTAGTTCTTCTTTGTCGTTCTGGTCTAAAGTACCAAATAGATATTTATTTACTGTACCTACAAAGTTAATAAGTCCTCTTTTTGTTTCTCTTTATTATTCTGATGCCATTCATTTCACGGTTTAATTTCTCAGTTAGGTATTGGATGTGCATTAAATTTTTATATGGTTCTGTTTGCTCTAACAAGTTGTTGTAGGTGATTTGTACTTTGGTTAAATTTACGGTTAGATAATGAAATTCGTAATCTGAAGGTAGGTCGATAATTCCTGTTTTAAATATAAGATAGCCATTTGGTGCTTTGATGGGATTAATTTCTATACTTTGTGTATGTGTTAGGGATGCCATTGATAGGAGTAGAAGCAGTAATATTGGAATGTTTGAAATTAGTCAGTATATTTGCTTGGGTGAATTTTCTTTTTTTTCTTGAATTTTGCATAAGTGGGTATGTTTTTTAGTTTGGAAGTTGTTCTTAAAGTTTTGGTTCGACTATTGGAACTTATAATTTCAACATAAGCTTGTTGGAATACTAAAAAGTCTGCATCGTCATGGAAATAGATCGCGTTATTTTTTGAGCATACATATTCTTTGATTAGTTCTTTCACGAAATGATTAGTCATTTCTTTATAAGATATTTTAATTTTTGTTTTATGAAAGAAGCGAATAGTTTCGACTTTGTCATCGTTGCTTTTAAGAAATTCGGTTTGATGATTGTAGAAATTCAGAGGTTTTTCTGAAATAGTTATTAAGTTTTGATTATCTTCCTGAGCATTATGTATTGTTGCCAGGGAACTACTTGTTTCGTCTCCTAAAAAGTTTTCGTCTATTTTAACTCTAGAGAGGGCATCGGCCACATAATTTTCTTTTCCGGGTAAATATTTTATTTTGTAATCGTATTCATTTAATCTGATTTTCCAACGCTGTAATTTCATATTGGGTTCTTTAATGTTGGATAAACAAATGAGTGGTTTGTGATCACTTAGGATCTCGAAATGTCTTCCGAAGAGATAGGGTCTGAAATATTTAGTTGCCCATACAATTGCTAATAGCTCTTTTTCTATAGCTGAATAATTGAGTTCATGCTCATTAAGGGTTCTGCTAGCAAAACAGATAGGTTTATGGTCCTGTGAAAGGACAGCGCCTAAGGCTACGTTACTGGCGTCTGTAGTTAAGGAAAAAGGTTTTTTGAAATCGGGGTATGCGAGTATGGGATCATTGGTGATGAGAAGTTTTAATTTCTCAAAGGCTGAAATATAATCTGGGTTATCTTTGTTAATTTTGGATCCTTTCTTTAATCCAAGGGTTAAAGGTTTTGCAATCTTTGCGAAATTAGGAATAAACTTGCGGTAGAATCCGCATAAGCCTAAAAATAATTGATTTCTTTCGGTGTTTTAGGAACCGGGAATTTTAAAATTGCTGTGATTTTGTCTGGATTTGGTTTAATGCCGTCTGTGGTTATAATGTGACCTAAGAATTCCGATTCCCTTTTCAAGAATTCGCACTTATCTGATTGTAATTTTAAATTTGCATTGCGTAATTTAGTAAAGACTTTTTGGATTGATGCTAAATGTTCCTCCAATGAAGTGGTGTAAATGATAATATCATCCAAATAAACCAAACAATCTTTGTAGATAAGATCTTCTAGCAAATTATTCATTCATCTTTGGAATGTGGCTGGTGCATTTTTCAAGCCGAATGGCATTCGTGTGAATTCGAAATGCCCATGTTTTGTTGAGAAAGCAGTTTTTTCAATAGATTTAGGGTCCATTTGAATTTGATGGAATCCCTTAGCAAGGTCAATGGTTGTAAAATACTGGCATTTTTCTAATTTGTCAAGAATTTCATCCATTATGGGTATTGGGTATTTATCATCAACGGTAATGTCATTTAAACTGCGATAGTCTATGACTAACCGGAACTTTTTTTCTTTGGATTTGTCCTCTTTCTTGGGTACGATCCATATTGGTGAACGATAGGGCGATTCCGATTTTCGGATTATTCCCTGTTGTATCATTTCGTTTATTTCCTTATTAATTTCTTCATCAAAAATTTGGGGATGTTTATAGGGGTGCGTATATATAGGGTCTTCGTGTTTAGTACGAATGGTATGCTTAATAGTACTAGTAAAAGTCAAATTTTCACCTTTCCTGTACTGAATATCGCTAAAGTCGTATAATATTTTTTTTAACTTTTCTCTTTCTTCTGAATTTAAATGATCTAGTCGGAATTCATTATTTTCTTCAATGTTGTTATTTATTTCGTATGCAAATGCATCGTAGTCAAAATCTACAGGGGGATAAGGAATTGATTCTGATGTCTCTTCTTCATTGTTGGTGAACTTAAAATAGAATTTATGATTTGATAATGTTACACTGTTATCATTATAATCAATAAGAGCTTGACTTGATTTGAGGTAATTTCTGCCTAATAGGATATCATACGTACATGAAAAATTATGACAATAAAATTTTTGGGTTGTTTGACATAGTTTGCTGGGTGCAAAGGAAATACTTTTATTAAGCTCAATTACGCTTTTTATCGTCTGAACATTCAATTTATCTGAGGTTTCGGGGAACTTAAAGAAGTTTTCGTTGATAAGGTTTATTGTAGAACCTGTATCAATGATGCATTTAAGAGGTGTGTTGTTTATAGTTAATAAGATATAGGGGTTTCTTCTGTTTGATCTATCTGATGAATTCGTTCCGAGGCTGTCTGATGAAAATTTTCGGACCAGTCCATTCTACTCTGTCCGCTACCTGATGGCCTAATTCGTTTTGTAGGTGCGTTCAATATGCCCGAGTTTGTTTGTTGTGCATGGTTAGTAGTCATGTTTTGATTGGGTCGGAATCTGTTAGCGTCAAAAATGTTATGCCGTTGGTAATTTTGGTATTTTTGTATTAATTTCTCAGTGCTTGACTTTATGAGTCTGTGAAAATATGTTTTTTCGTATGTATCGTTTTCTAATTCTAGCTTACTCGTTAACTTTTGTTTTCTGCGTTCTGCTTCGTCCAGGAATTCTCGGATGTTGCCTTTGTAGGGGGTGTTACGGAAATTCTCCAACAGCGTCTCATTGGGTGTCCGCGGTTTAAAATTCAATATCAGCTGGTTTCGTAGATCGGTCCAGGTAGTTAAGGTTGTTCTTCCCAGGGTACGCATAACTTCGCCGCTGATACTGCGATCAATGTACCCAAGCATCACATATTGTTGACGGGTATCATCAGTAAAATACATGGAGAGTAGGTAGTCAATACGATTTATAAAGGTGAATAGTGCATCGGGATTGCCGTTGAATTTTTCAACACTTCCAAGTTGGTGGGCAGCTTCCGCCATACTAGATTCGGTGAGTGGTGGATGAACCATTTTATTTATTTTGAAGATTTGTTTTATTATTTGTTCGTTGATTTTTTCTTTTGTATTTGTTTCTTATTATTTTTTTTTTCTTGTGAATTTCTTATTTTTAGATTTGTTGTTTTTTTTTTTTTTTTTTTTTTAATTTGATTTTTTTTAGTTTTAACTTATGTATATCTCGTGTCTTCTGGCACGAAGATTCTTCTGCGGATAAAACAGGTTGTTTAGTGTCTTCTGGTATATTTCCAGTTTTTATCGGTACAAAGGTCCTGGTATTAACTCAGGTTTGAAACCTTAGCACAAAAAGTCTTGGTTGGAAACACAAGTTTTGCACTGCACTTTAACTTTTTGTTTTATCCTACCGACTGCGCCAATTTTATATTTTTGTTTAACGTTGATTAAAAAAAATGTCTTTATTTAATTTCAACGGAGTTGTTCTTTTACAAAGGATACTTATATTAACGTGCACTTAATGCTGAACTAACTGCTTGTGTGTTAAATATAAAAAGGAATCGCGAATCAAAAATGTAAAGGAGAACTAAACTCTAACAGAAGTGTTCGCGTATCAAGAACTGAACTGTTCGCGTATCGAGTGTAAAGAAGAACTGAACTGAACTAATGTCTTAAAGTTCTAAGATTATTTATAGGAGATTTTTCGGGGGTGGCGTGATTTTTGGGAGTTGGCTAAAGTGGCCTGATCGATTCTGATTGGTCACTTCGAAGATTTGTTTTGGATAATGATTTCCCACGAAAAGGGTGTAAAGTAGTCTTCTTGTTTTGGACGCTGCAGCTGCGCGTATGAGTTAGATGGGGTCATTTGTTTATAATATAAAAAGGGGTCAAGATTTGCTTAGCTTGCATTTTTACGCGTGGGAATTGGATGGGGTGAATTGTATATAACAAAATAAAAGAGGGTCGAGATTTGCTGAATTAGCAATTTAAAGATGGGGTGAATTGTTGATAATAAAGTAATAAGAGTGTTTTTGTGGGAGGCGGATATATTACTCCCCCAACCTTTAAAAAAGTAGCCTGTCCTCAGGCGGGAAATGGAGGGTATAATGAAGGAGGTGTTTGCATATTTTCAAAAGGGATTTCTTGCGAGATAATTTCTTCTTGTGGGACGGGGTTAACTAGTGCTGATTCAACTGATTTAATTTGTCTTATAATTATTTTTTTAGTCATTGATTTAAATTTATAGATAAGATATATGAAGCAAGCAAGTCGTCCCTGCCGACATTGAGTATACCCTGTACCAACTAGTTATATTAAATGAAATAGAATATCCTCGAAATCGCCATAAATTTCATGCAAAATTCTCTATAACATGCAGCAACAGCGAACGCATACTGTCTCGCTCACTCTTGGCAGCCAATGTCGCCTTGGCAATTCAGTGCAAAAGTCATATAGGTATATCTCCGATATTTATTGTCCGATTTTGACTAAATTTGGTCAGCTGGTCCAGTTTTGATATATAATTAGGTGTGCCAAGTAAGAATACGATATCTTTAATACAGCTCTAGTAATACGTTTTCGCGATTTGCGGGGGCGGAAGTGGGCGTGGCAAAAATTTGAAATAAACTTGATCTGTGTACACACTAGACGCATGTTCACACCAAATTTGGATGCTCTATCTTTTATAGTCTCTGAGATCTAGGTGTTCATACGGACGGACGGACGGACAGACGGACAGACGGACGGACGGACAGACGGACAGACGGACAGACGGACAGACGGACATGTCTCAATCGACTCGGCTGTTGATGCTGATCAAGAATATATATACTTTATAGGGTCGGAAATGCTTAATTCTGCCTGTTACATACATTTTGGCGACTTTAATATACCCTTTTACCCTATGGGTACAGGGTATAATAATAATACTTATTAAAGTCATGATAAATGTATTTGTTGTTATTATATTAAATATTTTGTTATACTTAGTTTTTACGTAAATGATTTGTTTCGTTTGTAAGTAAGAAATAGGTTCCAATTTTGTTACATTATTTGTTACATAGATATTTTGTGTGTAATCTGAAAATGAGTTTACTATTGATATTTCGTTTAACTTAATGCTACAATCGTATATCTTAATTATATTATTTCCTTCTATAAATATTTTATTTTGATTACAGTTTTGTTTTAAATTTGTTTTCGGTAGATTCCAGGTAACGACAATGTTGGGCTCTACATAACTAATTTGATTTGTTTTAAAAGTTTTACTATATTTGCATTCTGCTGGTATTTGTGTTATAATTCCATTTATACATTCATTTATTTCTTGTTTTCTAGTAGATTTTATGTATGTGTTATTGTTTTGTATATAATAAGTTTCTTGAACATTTTCTGTTAAAGTATTATTGTTATCGTCTGGGTAGGGAATAATTTTGAAAAGTGGGGTTTTGGATATTAGTGTAGGTATGTGCGAGATTATTAGTATTTCGTTCGTATCTGATTTCAACCAAGTAGATGTTTTTCTGTTTAGAATTTTTTCAGTATTTATATCGACTATGTATTGATGATATTGTCAACTGCATGCCTAATTGTATGTCTTCTATGTATTTTGTGAAATGCTCTAAGTTAAATACAAGGATATTTAGTTTTTTGTCTGTATCTTGACTAATGGTGAGGTTGTTTAATATTTCAATGTTTTTGTTGACTGCGTCTATAATGTGGTTAAGTTCGTCGTTTTGGGCATTATTTGCTGTTAAACTGTTAATTTTGTCTTCTAGTTCTTCTTTGTCGTTCTGGTCTAAAGTACCAAATAGATATTTATTTACTGTACCTACAAAGTTAATAAGTCCTCTTTTGTTTCTCTTTATTATTCTGATGCCATTCATTTCACGGTTTAATTTCTCAGTTAGGTATTGGATGTGCATTAAATTTTTATATGGTTCTGTTTGCTCTAACAAGTTGTTGTAGGTGATTTGTACTTTGGTTAAATTTACGGTTAGATAATGAAATTCGTAATCTGAAGGTAGGTCGATAATTCCTGTTTTAAATATAAGATAGCCATTTGGTGCTTTGATGGGATTAATTTCTATACTTTGTGTATGTGTTAGGGATGCCATTGATAGGAGTAGAAGCAGTAATATTGGAATGTTTGAAATTAGTCAGTATATTTGCTTGGGTGAATTTTCTTTTTTTCTTGAATTTTGCATAAGTGGGTATGTTTTTTAGTTTGGAAGTTGTTCTTAAAGTTTTGGTTCGACTATTGGAACTTATAATTTCAACATAAGCTTGTTGGAATACTAAAAAGTCTGCATCGTCATGGAAATAGATCGCGTTATTTTTTGAGCATACATATTCTTTGATTAGTTCTTTCACGAAATGATTAGTCATTTCTTTATAAGATATTTTAATTTTTGTTTTATGAAAGAAGCGAATAGTTTCGACTTTGTCATCGTTGCTTTTAAGAAATTCGGTTTGATGATTGTAGAAATTCAGAGGTTTTTCTGAAATAGTTATTAAGTTCTGATTATCTTCCTGAGCATTATGTATTGTTGCCAGGGAACTACTTGTTTCGTCTCCTAAAAAGTTTTCGTCTATTTTAACTCTAGAGAGGGCATCGGCCACATAATTTTCTTTTCCGGGTAAATATTTTATTTTGTAATCGTATTCATTTAATCTGATTTTCCAACGCTGTAATTTCATATTGGGTTCTTTAATGTTGGATAAACAAATGAGTGGTTTGTGATCACTTAGGATCTCGAAATGTCTTCCGAAGAGATAGGGTCTGAAATATTTAGTTGTATTTAGTATTAGCTCTTTTTCTATAGCTGAATAATTGAGTTCATGCTCATTAAGGGTTCTGCTAGCAAAACAGATAGGTTTATGGTCCTGTGAAAGGACAGCGCCTAAGGCTACGTTACTGGCGTCTGTAGTTAAGGAAAAAGGTTTTTTGAAATCGGGGTATGCGAGTATGGGATCATTGGTGATGAGAAGTTTTAATTTCTCAAAGGCTGAAATATAATCTGGGTTATCTTTGTTAATTTTGGATCCTTTCTTTAATCCAAGGGTTAAAGGTTTTGCAATCTTTGCGAAATTAGGAATAAACTTGCGGTAGAATCCGCATAAGCCTAAAAATAATTTGATTTCTTTCGGTGTTTTAGGAACCGGGAATTTTAAAATTGCTGTGATTTTGTCTGGATTTGGTTTAATGCCGTCTGTGGTTATAATGTGACCTAAGAATTCCGATTCCCTTTTCAAGAATTCGCACTTATCTGATTGTAATTTTAAATTTGCATTGCGTAATTTAGTAAAGACTTTTTGGATTGATGCTAAATGTTCCTCCAATGAAGTGGAGTAAATGATAATATCATCCAAATAAACCAAACAATCTTTGTAGATAAAATCTTCTAGCAAATTATTCATTCATCTTTGGAATGTGGCTGGTGCATTTTTCAAGCCGAATGGCATTCGTGTGAATTCGAAATGCCCATGTTTTGTTGAGAAAGCAGTTTTTTCAATAGATTTAGGGTCCATTTGAATTTGATGGAATCCCTTGGCAAGGTCAATGGTTGTAAAATACTGGCATTTTTCTAATTTGTCAAGAATTTCATCCATTATGGGTATTGGGTATTTATCATCAACGGTAATGTCATTTAAACTGCGATAGTCTATGACTAACCGGAACTTTTTTTCTTTGGATTTGTCCTCTTTCTTGGGTACGATCCATATTGGTGAACGATAGGGCGATTCCGATTTTCGGATTATTCCCTGTTGTATCATTTCGTTTATTTCCTTATTAATTTCTTCATCAAAAATTTGGGGATGTTTATAGGGGTGCGTATATATAGGGTCTTCGTGTTTAGTACGAATGGTATGCTTAATAGTACTAGTAAAAGTCAAATTTTCACCTTTCCTGTACTGAATATCGCTAAAGTCGTATAATATTTTTTTAACTTTTCTCTTTCTTCTGAATTTAAATGATCTAGTCGGAATTCATTATTTTCTTCAATGTTGTTATTTATTTCGTATGCAAATGCATCGTAGTCAAAATCTACAGGGGGGATAAGGAATTGATTCTGATGTCTCTTCTTCATTGTTGGTGAACTTAAAATAGAATTTATGATTTGATAATGTTACACTGTTATCATTATAATCAATAAGAGCTTGACTTGATTTGAGGTAATTTCTGCCTAATAGGATATCATACGTACATGAAAAATTATGACAATAAAATTTTTGGGTTGTTTGACATAGTTTGCTGGGTGCAAAGGAAATACTTTTATTAAGCTCAATTACGCTTTTTATCGTCTGAACATTCAATTTTTCTGAGGTTTCGGGGAACTTAAAGAAGTTTTCGTTGATAAGGTTTATTGTAGAACCTGTATCAATGATGCATTTAAGAGGTGTGTTGTTTATAGTTAATAAGATATAGGGGTTTCTTCTGTTTGATCTATCTGATGAATTCGTTCCGAGGCTGTCTGATGAAAATTTTCGGACCAGTCCATTCTACTCTGTCCGCTACCTGATGGCCTAATTCGTTTTGTAGGTGCGTTCAATATGCCCGAGTTTGTTTGTTGTGCATGGTTAGTAGTCATGTTTTGATTGGGTCGGAATCTGTTAGCGTCAAAAATGTTATGCCGTTGGTAATTTTGGTATTTTTGTATTAATTTCTCAGTGCTTGACTTTATGAGTCTGTGAAAATATGTTTTTTCGTATGTATCGTTTTCTAATTCTAGCTTACTCGTTAACTTTTGTTTTCTGCGTTCTGCTTCGTCCAGGAATTCTCGGATGTTGCCTTTGTAGGGGGTGTTACGGAAATTCTCCAACAGCGTCTCATTGGGTGTCCGCGGTTTAAAATTCAATATCAGCTGGTTTCGTAGATCGGTCCAGGTAGTTAAGGTTGTTCTTCCCAGGGTACGCATAACTTCGCCGCTGATACTGCGATCAATGTACCCAAGCATCACATATTGTTGACGGGTATCATCAGTAAAATACATGGAGAGTAGGTAGTCAATACGATTTATAAAGGTGAATAGTGCATCGGGATTGCCGTTGAATTTTTCAACACTTCCAAGTTGGTGGGCAGCTTCCGCCATACTAGATTCGGTGAGTGGTGGATGAACCATTTTATTTATTTTGAAGATTTGTTTTATTATTTGTTCGTTGATTTTTTCTTTTGTATTTGTTTCTTATTATTTTTTTTTTTCTTGTGAATTTCTTATTTTTAGATTTGTTGTTTTTTTTTTTTTTTTTTTTAATTTGTTTTATTGATTTTTTAGTTTTAACTTATGTATATCTCGTGTCTTCTGGCACGAAGATTCTTCTGCGGATAAAACAGGTTGTTTAGTGTCTTCTGGTATATTTCCAGTTTTTATCGGTACAAAGGTCCTGGTATTAACTCAGGTTTGAAACCTTAGCACAAAAAGTCTTGGTTGGAAACACAAGTTTTGCACTGCACTTTAACTTTTTGTTTTATCCTACCGACTGCGCCAATTTTATATTTTTGTTTAACGTTGATTAAAAAAAATGTCTTTATTTAATTTCAACGGAGTTGTTCTTTTTACAAAGGATACTTATATTAACGTGCACTTAATGCTGAACTAACTGCTTGTGTGTTAAATATAAAAAGGAATCGCGAATCAAAAATGTAAAGGAGAACTAAACTCTAACAGAAGTGTTCGCGTATCAAGAACTGAACTGTTCGCGTATCGAGTGTAAAGAAGAACTAAAACTGATGTCTTAAAGTTCTAAGATTATTTATAGGAGATTTTTCGGGGGTGGCGTGATTTTTGGGAGTTGGCTAAAGTGGCCTGATCGATTCTGATTGGTCACTTCGAAGATTTGTTTTGGATAATGATTTCCCACGAAAAGGGTGTAAAGTGATCTTCTTGTTTTGGACGCTGCAGCTGCGCGTATGAGTAAGATGGGGTCATTTGTTTATAATATAAAAAGGGGTCAAGATTTGCTTAGCTTGCATTTTTACGCGTGGGAATTGGATGGGGTGAATTGTTTATAACAAAATAAAAGAGGGTCAAGATTTGCTGAATTAGCAATTTAAAGATGGGGTGAATTGTTGATAATAAAGTAATAAGAGTGGTATTATATGGGGAGGCGGATATATTACTATATATATAATAATTGCACTGGCTGCCTAACTCCACATACACGCATACACACACACACATCTATACAGGTGATACAGGTAGAGTAACCTTTAACCGCGATCGTTTGTGTTCCGCTCCGCGCCCGTATCTGCCGCAATTTACGTGGTCCACATACCTGCAGGACGTACAAAAACATCTTAGAGTTTGTTATCAGGAGTTAAACCACAAACCTGTTAGCTGGAAGCCCGGCGCTACATCACCGTCTGATACAAAAAAAAGGTTTTTCCCAAAGTTGAGTCCAGAGAGGCCCCTACGCCGAGGGGGGAAGTGGGGTTGTGGCTCCCTTTCTCCTTTTCGCGCCTCTCACCGATTTCTGGCTGTGTGGGTGCGGAGTTTTTTCAATAAAAATTCTCCAACGCGCTCGTCAAGTTTTGTTCCAGAAAGAGAATTAATTTCTTCCTCTTTCCACTGCCTCCGATCAGCTGATCTATACAAGTGTTGTTCAGCGAGATTACAAGGTTCCCCCTGGCTTTAACCGGCAGGTGGCGCCTCCGGATACTTTTAAAATTCAAAAAGTAACGGCGGTCAAAAAGTAAGTGGCGGTTGCCTACTAGTTTTCAAATTTGCGAGCGACATGGAAAAATTTGCAGCATCTATGGACCATATCTCACGCCCTGAAGGCGTGGACGCTGATCCAACTAGTGAAGAGGCTATATTCGGTAGGCGCTCCAGGCTGAGAGAGTCACCAATCCTCCTTCCATCCAGAGCCATTCCTAGCCCTGAATTGCCAGCGAAAAGGCGCCCACTAGCTACAGGAATTGCTGAGCTAGACGAACTGGGCAAACTTCTAGAGGAGATGGTTACCACTTTTAATAAAAAAGAGGAAGGCAAACCGCTTGTGAGACATGTCAACCTGAACACGAAACAGGCTACCATGCGGATGGCAGCACTCCATGAACAGCTTTGCCTGAAACTGCAAGCAGGTGAGATCCCGAAAAAAACCGAAAACGGAAAACCTCGGAGTGAAAGAGGCACTCAGACTGGTACAGCAATACATAGTGAGGGTAAAAATGCGGCCATACACGCCCGCAGCAATACACCCAAACGCCCGAGAGATGAACCGGTGGAGCAGCAGCGCAACACACCACCCAAACGGCAGCGAGGCAGATTGCACACAAAGCCTTAATGAGCAAATGAAAATACAAGAAGTAGCACTCTCCGAGTGGCAACAGGTTACCCGAAGGCGCGTTGGCAAGCACCAAAGTCGCAAAGGCAGGCCCGAGGCTATACTTATTAAGCCCAATGAAGGCTGCTCCTATGCCCAAATCCTCGGCATAGTCACTAGGAGACAGGACGGAAAACTGAGCAACGTCAAAGACAACGTAAAGCTGGTAAGGAAAACTGCCAGGGGAGAGCTGTTGCTCGAATTAAATAAGGATGCCGGTGGTAACAACAGCAACAGATTAAAGGAGGAGATCAGCCAAGTCCTGGGTTCACAAGCGTCAGTACGCGCAGTCGTTGATGAAGTATGGGTGGAGATAAGAGATATTGATTTTCTGACCACCGAGGACGATATCCTTGCGGTAGTAAAAACTGAAATTGGGAGCGAAACAAACCAAGTGACGGTTAAAAATGTTCGTCCAACTTTTGGCGATACACAGTTGGCCATACTATGTATGCCACGGGAAATAGCAAATGCGCTGATAGCCAAAAAACACATAAAAATAGGCTGGACAAGCTGCCGCATACGTGAGCGACAGTCTCAGAGACGCTGCTACAAATGCCTAAATTTTGGGCATATTGCAGCCAAATGCAACAGCACCGTAGACCGCACCAATTGGTGCTTGAGGTGCGGGAAAACTGACCACAAGGCAGCTTCATGCATAAACCAGCCAATCTGTTTCAACTGTACGGCCGAAAAATGTATAGACGTAAGCCATTACACTGGTAGCAGAAGATGTCCACTGGCAAATTTTGAAGATAAAAGCTCCACACAAATATGAAATTACTGCAGCTTAATTTAAACCATTGTGCAGCGGCGCAAGACCTGCTGAAACAGACAATAAAAGAGCTAGACATAGATATTGCGATCCTCAGCGAACCATATAAGACCCACAGCATCTTCTCCTGGGCTACAGACTCATCTGGAAAGGCTGCAATTTGGTCATGCGGCAAGGAAACACATGTGTTGGAACATGTACAAGCCGCAAACTGCTACGTACGAGCAAAAATAGACGACTTCTGGTTATTCAGTTGCTATATACCACCAAGCCTCTCTATTAGAGAATTTGAGTTTATTATTGATAACCTAGTGGCAGACATCAGAGGTAAGCAAAACGTCATAGTTGCTGGCGATTTCAATGCCTGGTCAGAGGCATGGGGTAGCAGATCATCCAATCCTAGAGGACGCAGCCTACTTGAATCACTTGCTAGTCTTGACTTATCAGTGCTAAACTCGGGCTCAGCTTTCACCTTCAACAGAGCTGGATATGGCTCAATCATCGATATCACTTTCGCCAGCGAGCAAATGTTTGATAAAACCAGATGGGAACTATGCAAACAGTATACCGCCAGCGATCACTCGGCTATTTTATGCACCATAGGGAGTGCCAGTAATGGAAGTAAGCCACCGCAACTTAGGAAAAAAATGTACAAAGCAGGCAGTCTAAACCCGGAAATTGAAAAGAAAGGAAAAATCAAAGAAGAAAAAATATATAAAAAGAGGGAAAATTAGACAAGAAAAAAAAAAAAAAGAGAAATGATGAAAAGAAATTCTTAATAAAATCCCCACTGTCTACGTCACAATGACGTAGAGAGCGAGAGAGCGAGACGGGAGTGGTGAACTGCGGAGCTTTCACCACGGCCTGTAATGCTAAGTAGTGTAATCTGTAATGTTAAGTTAAATTTAATCTGCTTTATAACGTGTAAATGAAAAGACGTGAATACATATCTGTGAAGTGAATTACTCTTGGAGTTTCTACACTTATTTCTGGGGAAAAAAGAAGGAAGACATCCGCCCTCCTACAAACATTTTGGTCCTTCGAGCCGGATTCTCACCTAGAAGGAAGTTTTTTCTAAGATCAGGCCGATCTATTGACGCCGGCTCGCATCGGTGGATTTGTCTTCAACGCTGCAAAGAAAGTTAAGTAAAACTTTTATTTTCAAGTCCACATAAGGTGGCAGTGTAAATGTTGTCCGATTGCATGATCTATCACATAAGGTGTTAAATCAGGCAGCACTTCATTTACACTCGTTAAATGACATAAGGTCATTTTTTCATTCTCCATCATTTCTTTTTCCTTTTGTACTTTGTACTGCTTTCCGACGCAGCCATCTTTTTTTTCAATCCCAGTTATGTATGTACATATGTAAATGTACATATGAACAGTTTCATGATCATTTTTTTTCTACATCAACTGTTCACACATTCCATTCCTTCCAAGAAACGTACATATATGCATACATAACTAAGTACATAAGGTACTTCCATACATACATACATACATATCTCCACCAACAAGAAATATATGTGCGTTCAATATCAAACTTACCGTGTGTCGCCGTTTCCAATTTCCAACAAGTGAAGTGAACACTCCTCCGCGAGAAAAATTTGTGCTGTGACATCCTGAAATACCAACAAGAAAGCATTTAAGTGGAAATTAATTAATTTCGCGAAAAATAATTTAAACTCACCATTGTTTACATTTGAGTCACACATATGTACGCACATACACGAATGTTCCGATTGTTCACCATTCCTACACTTGTTATCGGCACCAGATTCAAGGTTTACACGACGGCAATTTATTTTTTCGGTAATGCGAAACAAATGCGAAATTAACGCGAACGTCTAATAAAATAATTTCGCACTCGCATTGTTTTCGCGATCCGAATTTAATAAATCCGAGCTTGCGTGTAATATTTAATGCACATATTTTTCCCAATACACATATTTTTTTCCATAATAAATATATTTTACATAATCCATAATATATATTTTATAACATTCCATATACACACAATATATTTTATACATTCCACATACAAAATATATTTACACACATATCACATACCCACATGTTAAATCCTAACACATACATATAATTTCTCCTATATTTAATTTACACAAACGCATTCACATAATTATTATTTTTTGGTGCAGGATTCCGAAAATAAAAAAAAAAAAACAAACAAAACATCGAAACATTTTATCAAAAAAAAGATTTTCTAATAAAGTGAACTAACTACGGATTTTTTTTGCCTTTGTGTTGTTTGTTTCTTAAAATTTGAAATTCGCGCATAAAGAAAATTTGTGAAACCCTCTCCAACGCTACAGCCGAGTCGTTTTTTTTCCACTGAGATTTGCCTTTTTTTTTTCAAAAAAAATTTTGTGACTAATCTTTTTATAAACGACTTTAAAGTTTATTGACGGTGTATTTGTATTTCTACCGAGAACAAAAAAAAAAAAAAAAAAAAAAAAAAAAAAAAAAATCCATTCCAAGCTAACATCGGAAGAAATACAACGTACAGTTTAGATTTTTTTGCAATTTTGTCTTTTTTTGCGCAAACAACAGCACGTAGTCGTTTATCCTTTTTCGACCCAAGTTCACAAATAAGAGAATTTTTATTAACGGATAACCACCAGTAAAATTTTTATGTGCATTTGTGTAAAACCGATTTCTTGATATACATTCAACTATAATTTTGTAAAATAAAATATACAGTCCACGTTTCGAAAAATTCCTACAAATATAAGGTTCAACATTTCAAACATTCTTTCATCGTCGAAAATTCCACAGTGGTTATAAATCCAAGTTTTTCAATTACTGCGAAGATTATTATACTCGATTCAAGTTCCAATTGCTTCGACATTTTCTACAATTCTCTTTACATTTTTTCGATTTTCAATTGTCAATTCTCCAATTCCTGTTGTCGTCTAGCAACAGTCAAAAAAAACTGCGTTTTAGATTATGCCAATCGAGCAACCCAAGACTAGCGCTAAGTCAACTCGGCTCACTGTTCCTCCACGTTCTGCATCGCCTGCGACCCCGACATCAAAACCAAGAATTCTCGCTTCTCCTGCGACAATTAAACGACATCCAAGTTCTGCCAGAAGTCAGTCTTCAGCACTCAAGGGTCAGAGCCACGGCATTCAACGAGCTTCATCTGAGCCCAGATTGTCGTCTCCGAAAACTTCCAGAGCGTCAAGCCCATCTAAGGTAGAAACTGCGAAGCCAGTCCCGCACATCACCGTGTCCGCACCTTCAGTCTCTACTCGTTCTGAAACGCAGAGACGTATTCGTGCCTCCAACATGGCTTTGGCTGATTTTATAGCTGCCAGTGATCGTATCAGCTTTTTCCAGGATATGATCACCACTCCGTCTGAGAATGCAGTCACAATCTCTACACTGAAGATCCGACAGGATCATATTCGCTCCTTATGGGCAACAGCCGAACAAGAGTATGTTCGTTGTTCCAAAAGTATTCGGCAAGATGGTGACGCTGCAGATATTACGACTCTAGAAGCAAAATATGCTTATTGCTATGATGTTTATGAACGTTGCGCGTCTCTACTTACAGAGTCCATTGACAAAGCATCCATGCCAGCGCAGTTGCCAGTTCCTAGCGTTGCTTCGAGAGGCTGTAATCTTCCGCCATGTGACACAGAAATCTTTAGCGGGGATTTTTTGCGTTCGCCTACATTTCGAGACCTTTTCACCGCTGTCTACATAGACAATCCGCGGTTAACACCTGTCGAAAAGTTATTCCATTTGAATTCTAAAACACGAGGTGATGCCAAGGCTCTAGTGGCTAAGTCTCCACTTACCAATGATGGTTTTGAATCAGCTTGGGAAGCCCTCTGTGAGCGGTTTGAGAATCCAAGACTCCTTGTCAATAGTCAGCTCAAGGTCCTGTTCGGCTTAATGCCCATTCCTACCGAGTCCGTCACATCGCTGAGAACGATGCTGAACACTTTCCAAGGATGCTTGCTAGCATTAAATCTTCACGGCGTAGACACATCTACTTGGGACAGCATGCTCGTTTTTTGTTCTAGCTCCAAGCTGCCCAAGGTTACCCGAGCTATGTGGGAGCAGTCTCTCCAAAATAAACGAGATATCCCATGTTGGTCCGAATTAAATGCGTTTCTAGAAGATCGCGTCCTTACGTTGGAATCACTAGAAGATTCAATGACTGTGAGTTGTCAGCCATCGACAAGTCAATTTGTCCGAAAAGAAACCCAGAGGAATATTAAGACTTTTAAAACCAAGGTCTCTGTGGGCACGTCTACATGCAAGATGTGTGCAAAGGAGAATCATCCAATCCGTCTGTGTCCTTGTTTTCTCCAAATGTCCATCAATGATAGAGTCATACAGATTAGTCAACTCAAATTATGCCTCAATTGTTTCGCACGTCAGCATCAACTAAAAGAATGTCCAAGTGCACATAATTGCTTCACGTGCAACGGTCGCCATAATACCCTGCTTCATCGTGGAAACGTTGCGCCAGTGCTAGCGCTACCCAGCTCAAATGCCAGGGGCAATCAAGCCAACGCTGTTTCAAACCTTCCGGCAGACCCACCTATCCGCACGCAAAGCTATTTTGCATCAAGTGCGAAGCGAGTCCTTTTGGGAACCGCCATGGTTACCGTGCTTCATCAGGGAATTTCCTATAGGGCTAAGGGAGTTTTATAACGGAGCGGCTGTTCAACCAAATAAAACTTCCATTCAAGACAGTGACTGCTCACATATCTGGTCTGACCATGTCGACTCCCGCTCAAGCCCATAAGCTTTCTCAGCTCGTCATAGGATCTCCATTGATGCCAGAACGGCGAGTGCCCACGTCTGCCTATGTCTTACCGTATTTGGCAGGCAATCTTCCGACGCATAGCATTAGCGAGAGTGCCTTAGAGAACCTGCCCAACTTGCCTCTTGCCGATCCGAATTTCCGTCACAGTGCCCAAATAGATTTACTGCTCGGGTCTGACGTGCTTCCGGCAATTTCCTTGAAGGGCAAGGAAACCAATATTTGTGGCACCCTTCTTGGAGAAGAGACCATATTCGGGTGGGTACTTACAGGGCCAGTTGACGAGTCCCAAATCGACCAGCGGGCAATCTCCTCGTTTTCCACTCGAGTTATGCATCCCCCCAGAGAGCCAATTAGATAAACTTCTCACAAAATTTTGGGAGGTGGAGGATCTCCCTGTGAGGAGAATGAAAGAGTCCGATTCCGATTGTGAGGAGAACTTCGTCCGAACCACCAAAAGAGACACCTCGGGACGATATATCGTCAGCCTTCCATTCCAACGATGTCTTGCATACAGGACCGGTCCTCCAATCCGACCTAACCATGCAACTTCTTAAGTGGAGATATTTCCGATTTGTTTTCAACACCGATATTACCAAGATGTATCGGCAAATCCTTGTTGACCATCGACACACTCCGTTTCAGCGAATCTTCTTCCGCACACCAAATGGCGAATTAAGCGATTTCGAGCTAAAAACCGTTACATTTGGAGTAAATTGTGCCCCCTTCCTTGCGATTCGAGTCCTCCAACAGCTAGCAAGTGATGTGGAATCCCAATATCCTCGAGCTAGTGAAGTTATTCGCAGTTTCATGTACGTGGATGACGTACTAGCTGGTGCTCATACGCAACACGAGGCCTGTGAGGCCATTAAAGAGCTGTCATGTGCGATGGAGTCCGCTGGGTTCCCCCTACGAAAGTGGACGGCCAATCATAAGCCGCTTCTGCGTGATATTCCGTCAAGCCACCTGTTAAATTCCGAGTTTCTCGAAATCGATGACGCTAGTGTAACCAAGACGCTGGGGATTCGATGGAGAGCCACGATTGACGAGTTTTTCTTCGTTCCTTCTCTACTGGAGCAAAAATCCTCCTATTCGAAGCGCGAGGTTTTGTCCCAAATTTCTAAATTGTTCGATCCAGCAGGTTGGTTATCTCCTTTCATTGTGCGTGCCAAGATGTTTATGCAAACTTTGTGGCTACGTGAGCTCCGTTGGGATGATCCACTTCCGTCCGATCTTGACCAACAGTGGAGCCACTTTGTGACCAATTACCAGTCACTCAACGAAATCCGTATTCCCAGATGGGTACACTCTCAACCAAAGGTCCACATTGAGCATCACGGGTTCTGTGATGCATCCGAGCGAGCATATGGTTTACCTCCAAGACAAGAGTGGCTCCAGTGAAAACCGTTTCTCTCCCTCGATTAGAATTGTGCGGAGCAGTCCTCTTGGCTGAGATGACTGCTGCAATTCTCCCTGACATGCCGGTAGATAATCCTGATCTGCATCTGTGGACAGACTCCACCATTGTATTGTCCTGCTTCAAAAACCTCCGTGCAGATGGACCACATTCGTGGCAAATCGAGTAGCGAAAATAACACAGATTTGCGACGCCCAACAATGGCATCATGTTCGTTCAGAACACAACCCCGCCGATTTGGCAAGTAGAGGTGTTTCCTCCAGCGAGTTAGCGCAGTCAGACCTGTGGTGGCACGGCCCAGAGTGGTTAACATTGCCTCGCAGCCAATGGCCACCAGCACTTGAGTCTATCCCAGAGACTGACGTCGAACAAAGGACCATTAAGGTGCATACCACTAAGATCGCGCCAACGGAAGAGTTCCTCGACCGTTTCTCCGACTTTAGCCGAGCATTGCGCGTTTCTGCGTACATTCTGCGTTTCATCCGCCATTGTCGCAAAGGTCCCAGGGCGACCTCACTTCAACCTTCCCAAGGCGACCTGGCAGCAGCAGAGCAAGCGCTCACTATTTCGACTCAGCGTCGAGTATACGCTGAGGAATACCAAAGTCTAAGCAACAAGCAACAAATAGCCTCTCGTAGCTCCATACTTTCCTTAAATCCATTTCTTGACCACCATGGCATTATCCGAGCCAGCGGACGGGTTAAAAATTCCAGCTCTCTGCGGTATGATGAACGTCATCCTGTTCTTCTGCCGTATGACAGCCATTTTGCTCGACTCCTTACTGATTTCACCCATCGCATAACGTTGCATGGGGGGAATCAGCTCATGATCCGTATCATCCGCGCGAAATACTGGATTCCCAAGATTCGAAATTTGGTCAAACATGTGACTAAGTCCTGTAAGGTCTGTATCATATACAGAAAGCGTCTCCAAACGCAGCTAATGGGAGATCTGCCCAAGGAGCGGTCTTCCTTTTCCAGGCCATTCACCTACACGGGAGTGGATTTTGCCGGCCCGTTTGATATCAAAAATTACACAGGACGAGCCTGTCTCATCACTAAGGGGTATGTGTGTGTGTTTGTGTGTTTTAGCACCAAGGCTATCCACTTGGAATGCACATCCGATCTGACGACTGAGAAATTCCTGGCCGCGTTGGCGCGGTTTATAGGTCGCAGAGGATGTCCGCAAAGCATTTATTCTGATAACGGCAAGACCTTTGTTGGCGCCGAGAAACTTCTCTCCAAAGAGTTTCTGGAGTCAGTAGCATCCGCAGCCTCAAGTCGGTACAGCCACCATAAGCTGGACTAGACGGGCGGAATGCCCGGAGCACCGCATATGGGTGGCTTATGGGAAGCTGGGGTCAAAAGTTTTAAGACTTTGCTCCGCAAATCCGCTTCCGGCACTCGATTCACCTTCGAGGAGCTGTCAACGCTGATGACAAAAGTCGAGGCTTGCCTAAATTCTAGGCCACTGGCTCCTTTATCAGATGACCCTACAGAGCTCCTCTCACTGACACCCGGTCATTTCCTGATCGGAGCGCCTCTCCTGTCAGCTCCTGAAGCTGAAATCCTTCAGCTCGCCGAGTCCATCCACAACCGATGGCGGCGCCTTAAGGCTCTAAACCAGCAACTTTGTCTGCGCTCGAAGGAGGAGTATCTGAAGGAGATGCACAAGAGGCACAAATGGCAACGACCCATGAGAGATCTCCAGATCAACGACATGGTTGCCGTTAAGGAGGACAACTTGCCACCTAACGAGTGGCGACTCGGTCGAATCCAGGCAGTTCATCCTGGCGCCGACGAGCGAGTTCGCGTTGTCGACTTGCTGACCACGCGCGGCCCTATCCGAAGGCCTGTCACCAAACTATTGTTGCTACCCTCCTGTAGCGAATAATTTCCTCCTCCTATTTGCAGCTCTTTCCAATTATTGTCATTCCTTGGCTAATCCGAAACTTTTCATTTCTAGCCCTCTTTTTCCAGTTTTTTTTCCATCACAAGACCTTCCAGCATGGCCCCACGTCCACGCCAACGCCGCAAACCCTCCGAGGAGACACGCTCCCGGGAGTCTCACACCTTTCGGTGCCGGGTGTGCCGAGGAGTCCACCCCTTGAAGAGATGCAAACGATTTCTCAAACTGGCTACGGAGAAGAGGCTCCGAGCTGTGTTAATAAACAAATACTGCTCGAATTGTTTGGCCCATGAGCATTCGGGCAAGTCCTGCCGCAGTGGACGGCGATGAGCGTCGTTCGACATCGCGGGAGCCGCCAGCCGCCTCCTCCAGGAAAGCCTCCAAACCCTCCGTTGCTCCTCCCTCGCTCACAGGACTCCTAAACCTGTCATCCACGTTGGTGATGCCCACGGCGACCATAATTATTGTGGTTGGTGCGAAAACATTCCGGACGAGAGCGCTGCCCTCCAGTTCCGGACTCCCGCTCGGCCCGTCCATGACAGCGTGTGCCAGCGGTTCGCGGACCTGAGGCTGGCGGATGAGCGCTTCCACGCTCCGGCCTCTATCTTCGTGGTGTTGGGCGGTGACGTATACCCCCGAGTCGTACGGTCAGATTGCCGCGCGAGTCGGGACGGATTCCCCGTGGCCCAGCGCACCATCTTCGGGTGGACACTGGCCGGTAGCTGCCCACACCCTTGAGGCATTCGCAATCAGGATATTGCAAGGGGGGCCGGGATGTCTACGTCACAATGACGTAGAGAGCGAGAGAGCGAGACGGGAGTGGTGAACGGCGGAGCTTTCACCACGGCCTGTAATGCTAAGTAGTGTAATCTGTAATGTTAAGTTAAATTTAATCTGCTTTATAACGTGTAAATGAAAAGACGTGAATACATATCTGTGAAGTTAATTACTCTTGGAGTTTCTACACTTATTTCTGGGGAAAAAAGAAGGAAGACATCCGCCCTCCTACAAACACCCACAACTATATATATCAATCATAGATAAATTATCATATGCTAGCTATATTTTACTACCATCTAAATTAAATATAAAACTATACACTAAAATTCTGCCCACTATATATTACCCTTAGTACACTTCTTTTCTTATTAGAATATCTCTATAAAATCATGAAGAAATCAAAAAAAAAAAAAAAAAAAAAAAAAAAGGGAAAGAAATGAAGAATGAAAACTAACTACTAGCTGAATTAGAATGAATTTGAAATATTCAGAAAATTCAAATATACAGATATTCTAATAAATAAATACCTCAAAAAAGAATGCCTTCAAAAAAAAAATTGTTAAAATAATACACCAAAAACCCCTCTCATCATTAACCCTTATACTATGAATTAAATATTTTACCAAGAAGGAAAAGAAAGATTAGGGTAAATGAAATTAACAAAAAAAAAAACTATTTACCACCGCCAGCAGAATGATATGTAGATCAAATCATATGAAGAACATAAATTAACAAATAAGCTAATTAGTTAACTATAGCCTCCAATACTATTTATGAAAATTACTCACGCCCTTTACTAATTCCATAAAAAACATAATGTTAAAATCAAGTCACACAACCATAGATAATAATTCTAGCATATTTTATTATGGGAGCGAAATAAGCAATATAACACCCTACACACTCCAGCCGTGTCTCCTCCTGAGACAACAATAAGCACGGAACACACCATCCACCTAAGTAATCGAAAGCAACAGCAGCAGCATACAGCAACAATATAGAAACAGCAGCGCAATTGCAATGCAATCAGCAGCAATAACAACGGCAGATGTCAGCGGCAGCAGCAACAGTGGTTAGCAGTTAGCAGCAGCATCCAGCAGATAGCGCCAGCGATTGGCAGCAGCAACAGTGGTCAGCGTAAAATACAGCAGTCAACGGCATTCCCAAACGAGCAATAATCATCACACTAAAATTGGCATCGTTGCTATAATTTGCCAATCAAAACACATCCACATAATCTACAATGACATCAAATTAGGGCATTGCAGCACTCAGTACCCAGCAGCAGCCGCAACAGCAGCAACAACAGCAGCAGCAACAGCATCAGCAGCAATCAGCAGCTGCACGCAGACAGGAACGTATTCAGCATACATACATCACACAATGTTGCACTGTGATGATAATGTCAGTCGAGGTTTTGCAAGAGGTTTAAATACTACTAAAACTGTAATGCCAAAATCTCGAATACCAATACCAGCAAAGTATTCCATGACGATTGGCATCCTCATATACAAGCAGAATCAACAGACATCATAGTTGCAAAACTTGAAAATAATGATTACTGTGCGATTGCGTGTGATGTGAAATATAAATGACCTTCACCCGCACTTGCACAGATACCAGTATCAACAATCACAATGATGTCACTGCCTCCTGAGAGATCATCATATCAGCAGCAGCAAAAACAGCAGCATCAACAGCATCAGCAGCATCAGCAGCATCAGTAGCATCAGTAGCATCAACAGCATCAGAAGCATCAACAGTATCAGCAGCAGCAGCAGCAGCAGCAACAGCAGCAGCAGTGGCAGCGACAATGGTCAGCAGCAGCATCTTAAATCCAATGATGAACAGCACCCACACACAACCATCAATACATGGAGCTATGAGTCCATAGCCAATAATTTTGCGGATGCAATCAACAATTACCACAACGATGATGATGACGACGACGACGACGACGATGACGATGACTACTACTACTACTGCTACTACTACTACAACTACTACCACCAAAAATCACCATCATCACCATATAATATAGTAGTAGTTGCAGCAGCAACAGCAGCAGCATCTGACAGCAGCAAATCAAATGAAATCTTCATCAAAATCAAACTTGTTGGCCAAAAATGTGAAAATTTTAAGAGCAAGCAAACAAATTTCTCCAATTTATATTGGCATAATGATGACAATATGGAATAGCCAATAGCAGCAGCAGTAGCAGCCAACAGAAAGCAGCCAGCAATAAAAAGTCACCAATATAAATTGCAAAATCAACATCAATTCTATGTACAAGAGAATTCATAAATTCTTCTGTTGGCATTTTTGGAATATATTAACAAATTTCAATGATCATACGCCCATTAGCTAAGTGACATATATAGAGTTTTCTTCCCAATATAACAGAGGGTGTCTCTATAAATCTTATAAATGTCAAGAAATTAATGGACCGTACGCTATATTAACCGAGGCAATCCAAAATTCGACCACCCAATAATTAGTGACGTAAACGCATACAAACTATATGCTAGTCCAGGATCGGTGTTTACCATAAAGCTAATATTGCATAATATATTATAAATATTAGTCAATAGCAAATGGTCCCATCCAATGGGTGAAGTTATCCAGGAATTTTTTACGTATATTGCCTTGCAAAATGAGAATAATTTGCACACAAAAATGATGCCAGAACGGCGAGTGCCCACGTCTGCCTATGTCTTACCGTATTTGGCAGGCAATCTTCCGACGCATAGCATTAGCGAGAGTGCCTTAGAGAACCTGCCCAACTTGCCTCTTGCCGATCCGAATTTCCGTCACAGTACCCAAATAGATTTACTGCTCGGGTCTGACGTGCTTCCGGCAATTTCCTTGAAGGGCAAGGAAACCAATATTTGTGGCACCCTTCTTGGAGAAGAGACCATATTCGGGTGGGTACTTACAGGGCCAGTTGACGAGTCCCAAATCGACCAGCGGGCAATCTCCTCGTTTTCCACTCGAGTTATGCATCCCCCAGAGAGCCAATTAGATAAACTTCTCACAAAATTTTGGGAGGTGGAGGATCTCCCTGTGAGGAGAATGAAAGAGTCCGATTCCGATTGTGAGGAGAACTTCGTCCGAACCACCAAAAGAGACACCTCGGGACGATATATCGTCAGCCTTCCATTCCAACGATGTCTTGCATACAGGACCGGTCCTCCAATCCGACCTAACCATGCAACTTCTTAAGTGGAGATATTTCCGATTTGTTTTCAACACCGATATTACCAAGATGTATCCGCACACCAAATGGCGAATTAAGCGATTTCGAGCTAAAAACCGTTACATTTGGAGTAAATTGTGCCCCCTTCCTTGCGATTCGAGTCCTCCAACAGCTAGCAAGTGATGTGGAATCCCAATATCCTCGAGCTAGTGAAGTTATTCGCAGTTTCATGTACGTGGATGACGTACTAGCTGGTGCTCATACGCAACACGAGGCCTGTGAGGCCATTAAAGAGCTGTCATGTGCGATGGAGTCCGCTGGGTTCCCCCTACGAAAGTGGACGGCCAATCATAAGCCGCTTCTGCGTGATATTCCGTCAAGCCACCTGTTAAATTCCGAGTTTCTCGAAATCGATGACGCTAGTGTAACCAAGACGCTGGGGATTCGATGGAGAGCCACGATTGACGAGTTTTTCTTCGTTCCTTCTCTACTGGAGCAAAAATCCTCCTATTCGAAGCGCGAGGTTTTGTCCCAAATTTCTAAATTGTTCGATCCAGCAGGTTGGTTATCTCCTTTCATTGTGCGTGCCAAGATGTTTATGCAAACTTTGTGGCTACGTGAGCTCCGTTGGGATGATCCACTTCCGTCCGATCTTGACCAACAGTGGAGCCAGTTTGTGACCAATTACCAGTCACTCAACGAAATCCGTATTCCCAGATGGGTACACTCTCAACCAAAGGTCCACATTGAGCATCACGGGTTCTGTGATGCATCCGAGCGAGCATATGGTTTACCTCCAAGACAAGAGTGGCTCCAGTGAAAACCGTTTCTCTCCCTCGATTAGAATTGTGCGGAGCAGTCCTCTTGGCTGAGATGACTGCTGCAATTCTCCCTT
The DNA here is from genome assembly GCA_018903575.1 of Drosophila saltans. Lineage (NCBI taxonomy): Eukaryota > Metazoa > Arthropoda > Insecta > Diptera > Drosophilidae > Drosophila > Drosophila saltans. The sequence continues at coordinate 8,926 of JAEIGH010000361.1, read as the reverse complement.
ACATGCCGGTAGATAATCCTGATCTGCATCTGTGGACAGACTCCACCATTGTATTGTCCTGCTTCAAAAACCTCCGTGCAGATGGACCACATTCGTGGCAAATCGAGTAGCGAAAATAACACAGATTTGCGACGCCCAACAATGGCATCATGTTCGTTCAGAACACAACCCCGCCGATTTGGCAAGTAGAGGTGTTTCCTCCAGCGAGTTAGCGCAGTCAGACCTGTGGTGGCACGGCCCAGAGTGGTTAACATTGCCTCGCAGCGAATGGCCACCAGCACTTGAGTCTATCCCAGAGACTGACGTCGAACAAAGGACCATTAAGGTGCATACCACTAAGATCGCGCCGACGGAAGAGTTCCTCGACCGTTTCTCCGACTTTAGCCGAGCATTGCGCGTTTCTGCGTACATTCTGCGTTTCATCCGCCATTGTCGCAAAGGTCCCAGGGCGACCTCACTTCAACCTTCCCAAGGCGACCTGGCAGCAGCAGAGCAAGCGCTCACTATTTCGACTCAGCGTCGAGTATACGCTGAGGAATACCAAAGTCTAAGCAACAAGCAACAAATAGCCTCTCGTAGCTCCATACTTTCCTTAAATCCATTTCTTGACCACCATGGCATTATCCGAGCCAGCGGACGGGTTAAAAATTCCAGCTCTCTGCGGTATGATGAACGTCATCCTGTTCTTCTGCCGTATGCTCGACTCCTTACTGATTTCACCCATCGCATAACGTTGCATGGGGGGAATCAGCTCATGATCCGTATCATCCGCGCGAAATACTGGATTCCCAAGATTCGAAATTTGGTCAAACATGTGACTAAGTCCTGTAAGGTCTGTATCATATACAGAAAGCGTCTCCAAACGCAGCTAATGGGAGATCTGCCCAAGGAGCGGTCTTCCTTTTCCAGGCCATTCACCTACACGGGAGTGGATTTTGCCGGCCCGTTTGATATCAAAAATTACACAGGACGAGCCTGTCTCATCACTAAGGGGTATGTGTGTGTGTTTGTGTGTTTTAGCACCAAGGCTATCCACTTGGAATGCACATCCGATCTGACGACTGAGAAATTCCTGGCCGCGTTGGCGCGGTTTATAGGTCGCAGAGGATGTCCGCAAAGCATTTATTCTGATAACGGCAAGACCTTTGTTGGCGCCGAGAAACTTCTCTCCAAAGAGTTTCTGGAGTCAGTAGCATCCGCAGCCTCAAGTCGGTACAGCCACCATAAGCTGGACTAGACGGGCGGAATGCCCGGAGCACCGCATATGGGTGGCTTATGGGAAGCTGGGGTCAAAAGTTTTAAGACTTTGCTCCGCAAATCCGCTTCCGGCACTCGATTCACCTTCGAGGAGCTGTCAACGCTGATGACAAAAGTCGAGGCTTGCCTAAATTCTAGGCCACTGGCTCCTTTATCAGATGACCCTACAGAGCTCCTCTCACTGACACCCGGTCATTTCCTGATCGGAGCGCCTCTCCTGTCAGCTCCTGAAGCTGAAATCCTTCAGCTCGCCGAGTCCATCCACAACCGATGGCGGCGCCTTAAGGCTCTAAACCAGCAACTTTGTCTGCGCTGGAAGGAGGAGTATCTGAAGGAGATGCACAAGAGGCACAAATGGCAACGACCCATGAGAGATCTCCAGATCAACGACATGGTTGTCGTTAAGGAGGACAACTTGCCACCTAACGAGTGGCGACTCGGTCGAATCCAGGCAGTTCATCCTGGCGCCGACGAGCGAGTTCGCGTTGTCGACTTGCTGACCACGCGCGGCCCTATCCGAAGGCCTGTCACCAAACTATTGTTGCTACCCTCCTGTAGCGAATAATTTCCTCCTCCTATTTGCAGCTCTTTCCAATTATTGTCATTCCTTGGCTAATCCGAAACTTTTCATTTCTAGCCCTCTTTTTCCAGTTTTTTTTCCATCACAAGACCTTCCAGCATGGCCCCACGTCCACGCCAACGCCGCAAACCCTCCGAGGAGACACGCTCCCGGGAGTCTCACACCTTTCGGTGCCGGGTGTGCCGAGGAGTCCACCCCTTGAAGATATGCAAACGATTTCTCAAACTGGCTACGGAGAAGAGGCTCCGAGCGGTGTTAATAAACAAATACTGCTCGAATTGTTTGGCCCATGAGCATTCGGGCAAGTCCTGCCGCAGTGGACGGCGATGAGCGTCGTTCGACATCGCGGGAGCCGCCAGCCGCCTCCTCCAGGAAAGCCTCCAAACCCTCCGTTGCTCCTCCCTCGCTCACAGGACTCCTAAACCTGTCATCCACGTTGGTGATGCCCACGGCGACCATAATTATTGTGGTTGGTGCGAAAACATTCCGGACGAGAGCGCTGCCCTCCAGTTCCGGACTCCCGCTCGGCCCGTCCATGACAGCGTGTGCCAGCGGTTCGCGGACCTGAGGCTGGCGGATGAGCGCTTCCACGCTCCGGCCTCTATCTTCGTGGTGTTGGGCGGTGACGTATACCCCCGAGTCGTACGGTCAGATTGCCGCGCGAGTCGGGACGGATTCCCCGTGGCCCAGCGCACCATCTTCGGGTGGACACTGGCCGGTAGCTGCCCACACCCTTGAGGCATTCGCAATCAGGATATTGCAAGGGGGCCGGGATGTCTACGTCACAATGACGTAGAGAGCGAGAGAGCGAGACGGGAGTGGTGAACGGCGGAGCTTTCACCACGGCCTGTAATGCTAAGTAGTGTAATCTGTAATGTTAAGTTAAATTTAATCTGCTTTATAACGTGTAAATGAAAAGACGTGAATACATATCTGTGAAGTTAATTACTCTTGGAGTTTCTACACTTATTTCTGGGGAAAAAAGAAGGAAGACATCCGCCCTCCTACAAACACCCACAACTATATATATCAATCATAGATAAATTATCATATGCTAGCTATATTTTACTACCATCTAAATTAAATATAAAACTATACACTAAAATTCTGCCCACTATATATTACCCTTAGTACACTTCTTTTCTTATTAGAATATCTCTATAAAATCATGAAGAAATCAAAAAAAAAAAAAAAAAAAAAGGGAAAGAAATGAAGAATGAAAACTAACTACTAGCTGAATTAGAATGAATTTGAAATATTCAGAAAATTCAAATATACAGATATTCTAATAAATAAATACCTCAAAAAAGAATGCCTTCAAAAAAAAAATTGTTAAAATAATACACCAAAAAACCCCTCTCATCATTAACCCTTATACTATGAATTAAATATTTTACCAAGAAGGAAAAGAAAGATTAGGGTAAATGAAATTAACAAAAAAAAAAACTATTTACCACCGCCAGCAGAATGATATGTAGATCAAATCATATGAAGAACATAAATTAACAAATAAGCTAATTAGTTAGCTATTTATGAAAATTACTCACGCCCTTTACTAATTCCATAAAAAACATAATGTTAAAATCAAGTCACACAACCATAGATAATAATTCTAGCATATTTTATTATGGGAGCGAAATAAGCAATATAACACCCTACACACTCCAGCCGTGTCTCCTCCTGAGACAACAATATGCACGGAACACACCATCCACCTAAGTAATCGAAAGCAACAGCAGCAGCATACAGCAACAATATAGAAACAGCAGCGCAATTGCAATGCAATCAGCAGCAATAACAACGGCAGATGTCAGCGGCAGCAGCAACAGTGGTTAGCAGTTAGCAGCAGCATCCAGCAGATAGCGCCAGCGATTGGCAGCAGCAACAGTGGTCAGCGTAAAATACAGCAGTCAACGGCATTCCCAAACGAGCAATAATCATCACACTAAAATTGGCATCGTTGCTATAATTTGCCAATCAAAACACATCCACATAATCTACAATGACATCAAATTAGGGCATTGCAGCACTCAGTACCCAGCAGCAGCCGCAACAGCAGCAACAACAGCAGCAACAACAGCATCAGCAGCATCAGCAGCATCAGTAGCATCAACAGCATCAGAAGCATCAACAGTATCAGCAGCAGCAGCAGCAGCAGCAACAGCAGCAGCAGTGGCAGCGACAATGGTCAGCAGCAGCATCTTAAATCCAATGATGAACAGCACCCACACACAACCATCAATACATGGAGCTATGAGTCCATAGCCAATAATTTTGCGGATGCAATCAACAATTACCACAACGATGATGATGACGACGACGACGACGACGATGACGATGACTACTACTACTACTGCTACTACTACTACAACTACTACCACCAAAAATCACCATCATCACCATATAATATAGTAGTAGTTGCAGCAGCAACAGCAGCAGCATCTGACAGCAGGAAATCAAATGAAATCTTCATCAAAATCAAACTTGTTGGCCAAAAATGTGAAAATTTTAAGAGCAAGCAAACAAATTTCTCCAATTTATATTGGCATAATGATGACAATATGGAATAGCCAATAGCAGCAGCAGTAGCAGCCAACAGAAAGCAGCCAGCAATAAAAAGTCACCAATATAAATTGCAAAATCAACATCAATTCTATGTACAAGAGAATTCATAAATTCTTCTTGTGGCATTTTTGGAATATATTAACAAATTTCAATGACCATACGCGCGTTAGCTATGTGACATATATAGAGTTTTCTTCCCAATATAACAGAGGGTTTCTTATAAATCTTATAAATGTCTTATAAATGTCAAGAAATTAATGGACCGTACGCTATATTAACCGAGGCAATGCAAAATTCGACCACCCAATAATTAGTGACGTAAACGCATACAAACTATATGCTAGTCCAGGATCGGTGTTTACCATAAAGCTAATATTGCATAATATATTATAAATAGCAAATGGTCCCATCCAATGGGTGAAGTTATCCAGGAATTTTTTACGTATATTGCCTTGCAAAATGAGAATAATTTGCACACAAAAACACCAAGCGAATCCGACAGGCCAACAAACAAACAATCAACAACAACAAAGATGAAGATGAAGACGAAGATGAATATGAAGGAAGCTGAATTCAGATGCCACCAATGTACACATATATATATATGTACATACACCGATGAATCCATACCTCACCGCCGCTTAATTGAAGGAAGGAAGAAGGGAAGCAAGCATTAAATGAAGCAATTGTACATACAAGCCGATCTGATGCTGGGCGTCAGACAAATCCAACATACACATACATATACACTGCGCGACAACCGATTAGCACACCCATTGCTTCCTACATTTGAGGCTTAATATCAGCCAATTGCTTTATGCTTTCGGCATGAATTTTTTAGTCATTAAAAGTTTACATATTTGAGAACAAAAAGAAATGATAGTTAGGATATTAAGTTTATTAATTACGTTTTAACAGAATTTTATATAAACTAATATAAGAAATTGACTCAAATTTTTGCGACAGCCGATTAGCACACTCATTCGAAAATGACGAAATATGTAAAAAAATGGGCTCCGAAGCCCATATCAAAAATTTTATTTGTTTCTCCAATCTTTTTCAACTTATTAAAAAACAAATTTAATAATGTGTCGTGCCACCATGATTAAGTATGACCTCGTACATCCTTTAGGGTAAAGAGTCATATAACTGCTGTATCAAGGATAGTGAAATGGTGCTTCAAGCATTTTTAATTACTTCCATTAGCTCTGTTTCAGTTATGTATGCCTTCCTGACTCTTATACTTTGCGTGCCAGCTATCCCTAAACATTTTCAATAATATTCAGATCAGGCAAGTATGGGGGCCAAGAAAGCAACGGTACGTTTTGACGTCCAATTCAGGACTTTACGACCTTGGACGTTTGAATAGGAGCGTTATCCTGCTGGAAATTCCACTTCAAGGCTGCAAAAATTTCCTTAATTGCAGGAAAATCCGTTTGCAATACCCCATTGTATGCTGAGGCATTCATTTGACTTGTCAGAAATTCAAGTTCTATTGGTCCATAATAGGTAATTGCTCCCCAGACCATGACACCACCGGCACAGCTGTGTCGATCTAAATCAATCGATCTAAAATCAGCTCTTCCTTTTTAAGATCGTAAAAGTAGTACGAAAAGCCATCCGAACCCTCTAAATTAAATTTTTTTCATCTGAAATGACTACATATTGCCACCCCTTAGTCCAGATTATATTCGATCGGCAGAATTCGAGCCGTTGCATCTTTCTGTTTGCGTTTGGAAGCTTTTTTTTTAATTTAAGGCGTTTAATGTGTTTTGCATTTTTAACAACGCGTTGCACAGTGTGCACACTCGATTTAACACCTGATTTTTCTTTGATTTTAGCCGCAGAGTACCGTGAGTTAGACGCGTTCCTCTATATAAGTCGCTTGTCAGCCCTTGTTATCACTGAAGAGGACCGTCCTTTCATGTTTTTTCCATAGGTAGGCTTGTTTTCCAAAGATTAGGAAATGACTTTACGACTGCGCTTAATATTTTTGGATATTTGAGTGACTGAGAGCCCACACTCTATGTAAGCCATTATTCTGCCTTTTTCAATATCATCTAGCTGCTTTAATTTTCGCATAGTTTAGTAAATTAGGCTTTTTTAAATTTAAAAATAATCAAATTAAAAAAAAAATAACTTTAATTGGTCAGATTCGACAGCTTTCACATAAAAATCAAAACTAAATGCGAAATGTGCTAATCGGCTGTCGCAAAAAAATAGGGTGTGCTAATCGGTTGTCGCGCAGTGTATATATACACATTGTATGCATACGCTGTATGTATTTGCGTATGTACAATGTGTTTTCTCTCTCTCTTTCTTTCTTTCTATTCTTTCTTACTGTTACATGCCAGCCATGTATGTGGCGATAATGATGATGACGATGAAAGATGGAACACACATGCAAGTGAGTGTGTGTGTGTATATATTCCAACTGGCTGCATAGCAACACAATGAGCGAGCGACGATGGACACTGGATGATGGCGCCAACTGAGATACATAGAGAATGAGAGTGTATCACTTTCACTCTCTTAAGATGAAGCAACTACCGCTAGCACCACTAAAACTACACACAAGATGGATGGCAATGCTGGCTAAATCTATATACTGGAACTCTCTCTCTCTCTCTCTCTCTCTCTATATATATATATATATATATATATATATATGTACTGGAATAGGGAGAGAAGTGAAGGAAGAGAAGGAAGACTGACGCTACGCCATGTCTACACCATGTCTACCCATACACATGCGAAATCCTCCTAAATAAATACCGACTGTATAGCCCCACTTGAACATCAGTCTGCAGCAGAACACGGCCGATTAGAGTTGTGGCATTAAGATCATATTTAATCATACACACCGCTATCACCACACACACACACACACACACACACACAACCTTTCTATATATATTGTGCAAACTAACCAATAATAATAATTATAAATCAAAAAATTATTGTTACAAAATATTAAATGAAACAATCCAAGAAACCAAAAGAAAAAAAAACTAAGAACCAATTGTGCAACTAACCAATGCTATTAATTATAATTCAATCTCAAATAAAAAATGAAGCAAGCAAGTCGTCCCTGCCGACATTGAGTATACCCTGTACCAACTAGTTATATTAAATGAAATAGAATATCCTCGAAATCGCCATTAATTTCATGCAAAATTCACTTTAACATGCAGCAACAGCAAACGCATGCTGTCTCGCTCACTCTTGCCAGCCAATGTCGCCTTGGCAATTCAGTGCAAAACTCATATAGGTATATCTCCGATATTTATTGCCCGATTTGGACAAAATTTGGTCAGCTGGTCCAGTTTGGGTATATAATTAGGTGTGCCAAGTAAGAATATGATATCTTTAATACAGCTCTAGTAATACGTTTTCCCGATTTGCGGGGGCGGAAGTGGGCGTGGTAAAAATTTGAAACAAACCTGATCTGTCTGCACACTAGACGGATCTATAAACCAAATTTGGTAGCTCTAGCTCTTATAGTCTCCGAGATCTAGGTGTTCATACAGACGGACGGACAGACGGACAGACGGACGGACAGACGGACGGACAGACGGACGGACAGACGGACATGGCTCAATCGACTCGGCTAGTGATGCTGATCAAGAATATATATACTTTATGGGGTCAGAAATGTATATTTCTGCCTGTTACATTCATTTTAGCGACTTTAATATACCCTTTTACCCTATGGGTACAGGGTATAATGAGCGAATAATAAATGAAAAAACCATAAAAAAAAAAAAAATTATTCCACTGCCGCCATTACAATTTGCTTTCAAGTGAATCAAAATTAAAAATGAAATGAAAGTGATCATTGCAAATTAATCAAGAACTCAGCCAACTACTATAAAATTTCAATTAAATCGAATTACGAAAGTACAATTAAAATCGAAAATCAATATCAGCCGGAATTTCAAGAAGGAGATTCCCAAATTAAACCCTCTGTAGCCAAGCCACCACCATTCTATATCCGTGGTGCCAACTGCACTTCTTTGGTATCGAAATTGGTAGCGCTAGTTGGTCAAAACAACTTTTATGTGACACCACTCAATAGGGGTAACATAAAAGAGACCAAAGTTCAAGCCAAAAGTGAAGAATTCTATCGTTCTATTGAAAAGTACTTTAGAAAGGAAAGTGTGAATTTCTACGCATTCCAACTAAAGAGTGCCGAAGGCCTTCAAGCGGTGATCAAAGGCATTGAACCAACGGTTCCGACTCAGGAAATAGTTGAAGCATTGGAAGAGAAGGGCTTTGAGGTAAAGTCCGTCTCAAACATACTGAACAGAAAAAAAGAGTGTTAAATTAAATGCAAAATTATTCCACTGCCGCCATTACAATTTGCTTTCAAGTGAATCAAAATTAAAAATGAAATGAAAGTGATCATTGCAAATTAATCAAGAACTCAGCCAACTACTATAAAATTTCAATTAAGTCGAATTACGAAAGTACAATTAAAATCGAAAATCAATATCAGCCGGAATCTCAAGAAGGAGATTCCCA